>JALLBA010001053.1:0-11832 GCA_036939675.1 Cyclostephanos invisitatus
GCCCCCCCCCCCCCCCCCCCCCCCACACACACACGCGCAGTTTCAGCACGTCCCTGTCCTCCTCGGTCATGATGGACAAGCCCGCCAAGGTGGCCCAGCAGCCCATGTCTCGATTCGATCGCATCAAGGCCCGATACAAGGGACCGACGATCAATCGCATAACCTCCGACGAGATGAACGACGTGGGCTTCACCTACGCGAATTTCGACGATGCGGTGGCGTCCGTCGATTATTCCTTCAACAGGAACGACGTCGTCAGGGGCACCGTCGTGCAGTACGATCGCGGTGGGTGCATCGTCGACATCGGCGCGAAGGCCTCCGCCTTCCTCCCGCTGAGCGAGGCGGCTCTCATACAGGGCGATGGGAAGAACATCGAATCCCTAATAATGATCGACGACGAGCGCAACTTCGAGATCATAAGCGACGAGGACGAGAACGGGCAGCTCATGGTATCGCTCCGGCGCATACAGTACAGGGAGGCGTGGAGCAAGATCATCGAGAAGCAGGCGACCGACGAGGCGTTCGACGCCCAGTGCGTGAGCGTCAATCGGGGAGGCGCCATCTTCCTCGTGGAGGGATTGAGGGCGTTCCTCCCCGGCAGTCACCTCACGGGACGCCTCCCGGACGACGACCTCGTCGGCATGACGCTCCCCCTCAAGTTCCTCGAGGTGAATCAGGAGGAGAACAAGCTCGTGGTCTCGAACCGACGCGCCGTCGTCGAGACGCAGATGGAGGACCTCAGCCGAGGGGACGTCATCGAGGGCGTCGTCAAGGCCCTCAAGCCGTACGGAGCCTTCGTCGAGGTCGGGGGCATGTCCGGACTGCTCCACATATCCCAAATCTCCATGGATCGCATCGTCGACATCGAGAAGGTACTCCAGCCCGGACAGCGCGTCAAGTGCATGATCATCGATCACGACAAGGTCAACGGGCGCATCGCGCTGTCCACGAAGACGCTCGAGCCGGAACCCGGAGATATGATCAAGGATCCCGAAAGGGTATACGCCCAGGCGGAGGATACCGCGAGGGTGTACCTCGAGAAGCAGGAGGCCGAGAGGAAGAAGAGGGAGGCCAGCGCGAAGGACATCGTCCTAGGACTCGGGGATGCGTTGGACGATCTCGGCGTCGGCATGGACAAGGTGGGGGAGGACGCGAGCGACAATCTCGATTCCCTGTTGAATTGAGGGGAGGGTGTGATGGTAGTATGCCATCATATTGTTCGTTGCGATTGTGTCGTAAATAGAGATTACATATAGGGGGTAGATACGGACGGATGGGGACAAGGGGGGGGGGGCAAAGTCAAAAGGATTAGTATAATCGTCGTGTAAAACAAATTCTTTCAAATCCATATGTTGACATCGAAGTACACACCCACCCTCTTCTCGCAGGTGAGGCGGTAATTTGTATTTAGTACGATGGTGTGGACGTATCGGGTTAATATGGATCAACACTTATTATTTCTTTTCCGCCCTGTTTAATTTCTGTATGTCTATATCGTGACTGTCGTATACTACTGTCGGCCCACCCCTAACCTTCCCTGAAGATTTCCAGACCATGCACGTTACCTTCGCAAAACGTGGTTGTCGTTCCTATTATTTAATTTCTACTGTCCGTAGAGGCCGATTCGGATGGAGTGCGAACGGATGTCGGCCTCGGCTGAAACACCGTGAAAGTGGGGGTCGTCGTCATCATCGGCGAGGCGGGGGGGATCCCCCCCCTCTTCTTCGCATTCGCGTCCGAGTACCTACTAGTACCGGCCGGCGTCGTCCCCCCCCTCTTCATCGTCGATCCTCGGCTCGGGGGGGGGGCCATCAGGGCGGCGAGCGGATCGACGCTACCCGCCGCGGACGTCGGGGCCGGTGTCGTGGGAGGAGGTGCGGCGTCGGCGATCGTCGTCGTCGTCGCGGGGATGATCGGGGGGGGAGCCAGCGGCTTGGCCACCTCGGCGGGATCGTCGCCCGGGAAGATCCAACGCTTCAGCTTCTCGTCGTAGTAGGCCTGCATTTCCTCGCCGACGTCCGCGACTTTCGCCTTCGATTCCGAGTCGCGACCGAGAAGCTTCGAGAGCCATCCCGTGCTCCCTGCAATCATCGAATGTAAATGAGAAGGGAAAAAACAGGTGCGTATGAGATGCCGAAATCGGGGGGATGATATGTAGAGACGTATCGTATCATATCGACTTGGTGATTTTACTCACTCGGGGGCTCGGAAACGGGGGCCTTTTTCAGTTCCCCTTTCTTGTTGGCCTGGATCGGAGTTGACGGGACGGCCTCCTTTTTCTTCTCCTCCTCCTTTGAGTACGTGGGTGCGACCTCTCCATCAATATTCACAGCTTCACCCCAAAACATGGGAGGGGCAGATGATGGAGGACCCTGCTGATCGTTAACCGAGGCTTTGTCGCCATATCCCGCTACCGGTCCTCGAATATTTGCAGAGGTATTGAGACCCAATGAAGAGCTCGGAAATCTTGACGACGTAGGGGTGTCAGATGTCTCGGTTGCAGTGTAACCCTCGTCTCTGGCGTGAGATGTTGATGACACGGCAGCGCCATCTGTTGCCTGGGGCTTATGATGTAGTTCGACACACTGACGGGGTATGTTTGGCTCAGGATTGACGGGCGATGATTCCTTTCTCTTATCGTCGTCCTGGTGAGGGAAAATGGCATCATGGTTGTCTTTTTTCTGATCGGTGGGAAAAATAACCGCCTTTGGCTTCTTTCCCAAGGTACTCTTCACAAAGCGTTCCGAAGCCAGAGAAGTGATTCCGCCTTTTGACTTGTCCTTGCCCTGCCAAGATGACTGCTTAGCCCCACTCGGACCGCATAATCGATCTTCAAGCAACTTTATTGATTCAACAAAATTCAAATCTTGCATTGCCGCATTTGAACTATTATTCGCCCTGTCTGAATCAAGTCCGATACACGAATGTACGCTCAGCAGATACTCCCGCGCCAACTCTTCATATCCGAAGTCGGCGAGGAGCTCGGCGTACCGCACCTTGAACGGCTGCAAAGATGGAATTTGAGTCTTGCGATTTCCCCGTCGACGTGCCCATTCAAATGCCTCAGTCAGTTCAAAGCTCCGGATGGACTGAGGTGTCATTAACATTTGATTCATGGGGACCCTGTGGTCGCACCCTAATAGAGCGAGCCGTGTGGTAGCCTTCGATGGGGGTCCAAATGAGCTGAAGGAAACCAAGTAGCATACATGCGCAGCGTGGCATAGCCCCAATTGAAGGAGTCGATCACCTAGTGATACAACAATTCTTTCCCATCCCGCAGTCTGATTGCACATTATCGAGGCCAGCTGCTCCCTCCAGCTCTCGACCAAAGTCCCATAGATCTCATCATCATACCAAAATGATTTCCTTCGTGCCTGCGTCCCGTATGGATCTAACAGTTCCGCATCGTCTGGGATTTCCAAATTGTCTGAAAATAGCAATGTCGCTGTGTGCAAGGGCGACCCTATTTGGAGCGCCTCGTCGGCAAAGCGCTGTGCGGTGATTCGATATGTTGTCCGGTCACACATAGAGGCAATGAGGAGTGCTAACGCGTAATTCTTTTGAGTGAGAGCCTCCGAAACGGCGCCTTCGCGCTCGCCCCTTAACAGTAAGTCTTGCACTTCAGTTAAGTCCGAAGTGGGTGGTGATGTCAATCGGACATGCGTTTGTTCTCCACCTTTCGCTCTATCCTCAGCTTCCGAAGCAAGGAGCAAATCCACTAATGCTTTCTTTGCCTTCTTGTCATTGCGCAATCCTGCATACAAAATTAGCGATATCAAAGGCAGTAAGTTAGCTCAATGGATATTCTGTGGTTTCGGTGAGTGGCCAATTTTCAATGACTTACTACCCCTATTTTGTGCTGCAATATTAACAACATTCCATAACAGATTCTCAGGACTCGAACTCATCGTTTCAAGGTAGGATAAAACATCGTCTTCCTGACTCTTAATCAATGGAGTAAGGGGGGCTGCAGGGGAAAGTATGGAATATTCATGATTGCGCGGTATTAGATTGCTAAGTCGATGAATCACTACTTGGCCACATCGCATTGTCGTTGGGCTATCTCGGGATGCAACATGGGGTATCATGACGCACAATCTGCCACCAAAACCAAATGTAGCGATGGCATGCGCCGGACGGGGACGATGATTTGCAGAGGCGCTGGTATTGGTATAAGGTTGTGCAAAAGTCGAAACACTCTTCGAGCTGACAACTGGCTCATTTTCATTAGGTGCCTCCTTGTTAGTGGGGCGGTCCCATGTAGTCGCCCCCGAAATTTCATTGTAGTAGTACACCATGCCAGAAGTTTGGTCGTTGACCTCGACCCATCCCTCTGGCAGCTTAGATTGGTGACTGTCTCCTGTAGAAGGTGATGTATCGAGGAGTGGGTTATTCAGTTCCGCGGAAATATCATCCTTATTTTCATCATCATCCGCAGAAACATATCGCATTTCGGGCTTGTCCTTTGCAAAGTTCTCCTCGGTAGCGACAGCACCTTCCACTGAAACCTCACTTGTTCCCAGAACATCGGATGTTTTCGGCTTTGTCCAAGAGGTCCCACCAGTCGATGGGTTGTAAAAATAAATATTTCCTGTTTTCGGGTCAGCAACCTCAATCCACACTTCTTCCTTGTGCGATTCGTCCTCCTGCGGCTCTTGCTGCTGCGATGTGGAGGTGGACTCTGAAACATCAACCCCTGTGATACCACCTTCATCGGTAGGGAAATCAGCAGGAGAATATTTATCATCTCTCAGGATATCTATAAGTGCATCACTCTTCTCATCAATTGATCCTTCAGATTCTAAAGGCGCTGCATGTATCTCAGGCTCGTCCACAGAGATATTTTCCTTGGATGACAAAGCATGTTCAATAACTTCATCATCGACTTTTGACTTATCTGGTCTCGTCCAAGAGGTTTCACCCGTTGATGGATTAAAATAATACTTTTTTCCCGAGGCCGGATCAGTAACCTCGGTCCATTCCGCTTCTGTGTAGCTTTCGTCCTGATGTTCTTGCAATACATTGGAATAATCGTTCGCATCCGACCAACCCTTGGGAAGCACAGAGTCATTCTCGTCACCAGACGATAGTGGAACATCACCTCCTTGGCTACTTGCAGGAGAAGGATGATCTACTTGAGTCCATCCTTCATCGAGAGCCTCTGCTGATGACGGGGCCTCGGGAACTTTTAGATCATCTGCCACTTGTTTGATGTTATCATCTAAAGATACACACTGCGTCTCAGGTTCGACAATGGCACCTTCTTTTTTAGCTAAACCGTTTACCTCAGGCTCTTCACACGCACCGAGATCAATCTGATTTAGATCAGGTTTTGTCCAAGAAGTCTCACCAGTGGTTGGGTTGTAATAGTATATGTTTCCCGACGCCGGATCAGTAGCTTCAATCCACTCTGCTTCACTGTGTTTTTCGTCCTTAGATTCTTGCTGTTGTGGTGCAGGGGCGGACTCTGGAATATCAACCACTGAGATGTTACCTCCATCGTCAACAGGGTCGGCAATCTTGAATTGGCCAGCAGAAATAGCAACAGATGATTCATTCTCTACCTCCGCTTCTGTGGCTGGGATATGATCAGATAGGGCGACAACTGTGGCATAATCGGCCGTGCTTTCTTCTAATTCGGGCTTCTCCCAAGTACTTAAGCCAGACACCTCATGATAATAATAAGTTTCACCATTTTGATCGATAATGTCAACCCAACCCGGGGGGAGCTGCTTAATCGTTGATGGAACTGTAATTTGTTCTCCCCTTGCTCCGTCTTCGTGTTCTCCGACTACAACAGGTTGAGCCACACGGTACGATGACGATTCACCAGGAGATATATCGTTGATAAGGACATGATCTTTTGCGCCTTCTTCTTCTACTAATACATCAAATTCATCCGCCTTTACCTCATCAGTCGCTGCATCCGTGATATCACTGATGAAAGGGCGTTCCCATGTAGTTTCGCCTGAAACCTCATTGTAGTAGTAATTTTTGCCACTGCTCGGATCGATGGCCTCTATCCAATGGGGAGGGAGCGATTCAAACGAGATATTCCCCGATGACTCTTCGGAATCAGGAGACGATTCGGTATGTGCATGCGACGATTCCGATGACTGGATGGAAGCTTCGTCGTCATCTTTATGGGGCTCATTTGTGGTTGATATCGGCACGGCATCGACAGCGGTAAATGAGAAGTGCCGCTCAGGGTATTTGTCAGTCCAACAAGGTAAATTAACATCCTGACCCGGTTCAGTTGCAGAGGGAGCAACTGCTGTATTTTCGGTATCTAGCATGTCCTCGACAATGGCATCCATGTTCGTACCATTACTTTTTTCTGTTCGAGACTCCTCAACAGTCGGACGGTCCCACTGACTCACACCAGATGCTTCGTTGTAAAAATATACCACACCGGTCGTTTCATCTCGTGATTCGACCCATCCCTCTGGCAACTCGCTCTCCGCCTCCACAGTCGGCTCGAAGTCGGTGGGGAACTTCTGCTCGCCTTCTTCGAAGGCGGTGGGAGCGATTACATCGTCTACTTCTGCAGCCTCCTCATTAGGCGCCGCGATTTGTATCAAGGTTGCAACACTAGCAGTCGCTGCGACTTCGTTTGTAATTTGGTCACCTGCTGAAACAGTTTCTTTTTCTAGACGAGTAATGGGACGATCCCAGCTACTGACCCCAGTGATTGAATTGTAGTAATAAGCTTTGTTTGTCGTTGGGTCTACACATTCGATCCACCCCTCTGGAAACAAATGGAATCCATCACCTGACTGATCCTCCTTTTCGGTCGTGAATGCAGAAGGCTCGCCATATTTCTCCTCGACAGCAGTCGCTGAAGAAGGAAAATCATCATCGGTCAATTGCGCCTGATAGTCACTCATGCGATCTGCTTCAACCACCATGGAGTAAGCTACCGTGGGCTGAAATACAGGTTTGGCTGTGAAATGATCAGCAAGCTCGGACGGATCCTCCTCTTCGATTGTAAAGGAAGGCACTTCGCATTTCTCCTCGGCAGCAGTCGCGAAAGGAGGAAAATCATCATCTGTCAATTGCGCTTGATAGTCACTCATGCGATCTGCTTCGACAACCACGGAGTAAGCTACCGTGGGCTGAAATACAAGTTCGGCTGTAGAGTGATCAGCAAACGCAGCCAACTCAGGACTGTTGACCCCATTACCTGTGGCGTATATCGACTGCCGCTGGGGAGGCGATACCTCTGGACTTGATTCTTTTGCATAATCTTCATGTGCACCGCCCCCGACATCGCCGGCAAATGACCGAGACAATGTAAGCGCGTCAGGAAAATCCTCCTCGCCTACATGAAGTTGATAATCGCTCATGGCATCGCATTCCGTCATTCGAGACGAGGGCGCCGTTGGTATTATGTCATTTAGGTAGTTGGGTGGCGACGTTGCGCTGTACCAAGTAGTTGACGCCGGTGGCAAGACCGCCGGCGGAGATGATGTTACTGGGATTGCGGCAAACGGAGGCGAGACCACAGCGATCGATGGCATCGTCGGAGGGGGTCGTGCGACTGCGGGAGGCTGTGCCTTGGTGGTAGCGGGTGGAGGGGGGACTGCTGCCCTAGGAGGAGGAGGAGGAGGAGGAGGAGGAGGAGCGACCATCGTCTCCGCCTTCGTATCACCTCCCGGAACGGGCGTCAGAGCCACGGGCGAGGCGGTCGTTGAGGAGTTCGAGGCGAAGGCGAACGCGGCGGAGACGATATCAGCCCCCGAATGGTGCGTCGTGTTGAAACTTTCCGTATTTGCCCCCGTCGTCAGGGTCGGCATCGTCGTCGTAACCGCCGCCGCGGAGGATATTAGCGGAGGGTGGCGCGCCGGTCCTGGGATGGAAAACCGCGGCGAGGATGCGCCTATGCCGCCGCCACCCCCATCCAGGGGAGGCGGCTTGCGAAACGGCGTGCGTTGGACTACGGCCGGCGTCGGGATGGAGGCGGCGAGCGCCATTGTCGTTCCTCCCCCCGCCCTCGTGCGCGTTGGCAGCAGGGGAGGCGGTAACGGCAGTCGATGCACCCTTTCGCGAGCGAGGCCGCCGGACGCGACGGTTTTCGACGAGGCAGGGAGCGACATTCCGTTCGCGGAAGCCGACGAAGGTAGCGAGGATTTCATCGACGCGTTTGCGTAAGCCGTAAAGTCGGGTGCGGCGGCGGCGGCGTCCGCGCCCCGGATGCGTCCGTCAAATATTTCCGCCGAAGCTGAGGGGGAGGACCGGATGCTCCCGCCCGAGGTGCCCCGATCGAAGCGTGCTGTTGGTGTCACGATAGGTCCACCACGGCGGTGTGAGATATTCGCCGTCGCGACGGGAGAAGACGCCGCTGAACCGAGGCGGGCATTCGTCGCGCCCGTTGGAGTCGCGGCTGTCGGCGTCGGCGGCGGACGCTGCTGTTGCTGTTGCTGCGCCTGATGGACACCAGCGCCGAAGATATTTATCGCGTTCACCGTCGAATGCGCGGACCCGACGCTTCCCCCTGATGATGCCCGACCGTGTCGTGCTTTCGCCGATGATGTCGCTGTGGATGTCGCATTCCGGTTAGGCTGGGCCATCGTCCTATGTTGTTGCGACATCTGCGGCAATTGAGTCATTTGTTGTTGCTGCTGCTGCTGCTGCTGCTGTTGCTGCGCCAGTTGAACGCCACCTCCGAAGATATCAGCCGCGTTCGCCGTCAAATGCGCGGACCCGACGCTACCCCCTGACGCTGCCCGAACGTGTCGTACCATGTCCGATGTCGCCGTGGATGTCGCATCTCGATTAGTCTGGGAAATCGTCTCGAGTTGTTGCGACATCTGCCGCGATTGCATCATTTGTTGTTGCTGCTGCTGCTGTTGCTGCGCTATTTGTTCACCACCACCGAAGATATCCGCCGCGCTCGCCGTCAAATGCGCGGCGGAACCGACTCTCTCCCCCGATGCTGCCCGACCTTGTCGTGCCATATCCGATGTCGCCGTGGATGTCGCACTTCGGTTAGTCTGGTCCATCATTCCGTGATTTTGATGCGACGTCTGCCGCGATTGCATCATTTCTTGTTGCTGCTGTTGTTGCTGCTGTTTTTGAACGCCCCCGCCGAAGATGTCCGCCGCGTTCGCCGTCGAATGCGCGGCGGACCCGACGCTCCCCCCCGATCCGGCCCGACCGCGCATCGCCATCGCCGACGTTGCATCGGACGTCGCATCTCGATGAGTCTGGGCCACCGTCCCGTGTTGTTGCGACATCATCTGTTGCGATGGCATCGTCCTTTGCGATTTTTGCGTCGGCGGCGGCGGAGGTCGTCCCGGGGATGGCGCGACGGGCGCCACGACCCCCACGATCCTATCCCTCCATCCTCCCAATCCACCCGCAATGCCCATGCCCATGCTCATGCCCATCCCGCCACCGCCTGTCATCGTCCCACCACCACCTCCTCCTCCTGCCCTTACCCCGACGCCGCCGACCGACATTATGTTCGACGTGACCGATCCAATGCCGGATGCCAACCCGCCGAAGGCGTTCAGCGCCGTCTTCAACGCCACCCCCTCGTACTCGAACGCATCCTCCTGCATTTGTCGTTGTTGCAATAATTGATGCGATTGATTGCTGAAATCCTCGGGTCCCGAACTGGCGGATGCGAATGCGGGGGAGGGGACGTCGTCGTCGAGGTCGAGCGTCTCGAATACGCCATCGTCTTGGTCATTGCCGTTAGTCGATTGCGATGTGATCTTGGGGGACGAGAAAGACGACGAAAAAATTGAATTCATTGACATCCATCGAAGGGGAGGGGTGGGGATGGGTGGAAAATGAAAAAAAAAAATGAAAATGTCGGGGAAAGGTAATAATATGCCCGGTGATGGTAACACGACGATGGAGCGCATAATTTGGGTGGGGCCCCGGGTGAAGAAAAAAAATGAGTGAAACAAAAATGAGGGCGGGGATGGAGGGAGAAAACGAATGTTGTGTGGGGAGAGGGAGGTGACGTAAAAAAAAACTAACCTGACGTCTAATGGCGGGCATGGCGGGCATCGTCGCGACGGCATCGTCGTCGTCGCGGGACGGGCGTCGCATTGGCGGCGGCGGATGTCTTCCATGCTGCTGCTGCTGCTGCTGCTGATGCTGATGCGACGTGGACGGAGGGGGCACCGCCGTCGTCGACGTTCGCCTTCCCGCCGGGGATGGGGATGGGACCGCGCCCCCTCCTCCTCCCCCTCCAACTCCTGCCGATACCGGCCCTCTAACTCCCCCTCGTTGTTGGGGGGGCTGGGGGGGGGGATGAGCGGGGAAGTTATCGTTCGGATTCAGCCGCCTAGGAGGTTGCGGCAGCGGACCGCGGGGGCGCTGCCGCTGCTGCTGCTCTTGTTGTTGTTGTTGTCTCATTCTTATTATTCCATTTTCTCCGTCATCGTCGTCGTCTTTTTGACCTTTTTGCTTTTCGTCGTTTTGATTTAGAGGTATGGAAATATCATAAAACTGAGAGGTTCAACATATAATATTTATGAGGTATTTTGTATTTTTCAAACAATACTTTGATAAGTATGAGAATGAAATGAAAATAATATTTACAAAACTTGTCTCTTGGGATCTAATATTTCGGTACTCCTATTAAAAAAGGGGGCGTGGGGGGCGTATGCCCTCATTGCATGATTTCTATGAAGCAGCATCGCGGCGTGGCATGGGCTTCTTGCTGCGAGAATATCCGAAGACCAATGCAACCGCCCGACGCCGCCTCGGCCATCGCCCTAGGGGAGGGGCGAGAGGGGCAGCAGGACTACTTCATTTGTGTGTGTTCTGGCCACCGGTTTAAGGGGGCGGACCTGTTGTGCATGCGATACCAATCGCTAGTTCCTCCTCCCAATGACATCCCCTCCAGCATACCCTGGGACTCATAGTACTACCACCTCCGGTCCCCCCCAGGGAGCCACCACCTCCCGGGGCAAATCTACTGATATTTGGGGGGGGGGGACTATTTCCCCCCCAGACATCCTACTATACATTCTATGGGGGGAAAGTACCAGACAAGCCCCGCCGAATGCACCATGTTAACTTATCTAGCATTATTTCCGAATCAAGCGTCGCGATGATGGGAATATTCTCACATCGCAAGAAGTTGTCGGTGCTTTGCAAATCAAAATCTCCTGGGGCCTCATAACACCCTGATGGGGGGGGTGTTCAATTTTGATTTGCAAATCCTTGTCATGCCAGAAAGATCTGCCACCCTTTTGGTCCACATGGCGGAGCACCTACGCTTCCTCTCCAGCGCACAATTCTTCTGGTTCACACTTGAAACAAGCTATGAACACAGCTGCCACCTTGCCAGATGAATAGGTTTGGAGCCACATGACTATGAAGTGCTTCTCATTGTTGCCGGCCTGGTATCCTTCAGTTGATAGTATGGCTTCAAAATGAAGCCCACAGCGTGAAGACCATTCTTGGGTGGTCATCACTTTGCAAATTATAATATTGCAATTGAATTCGAGCAAAAGACCATTGACCTTGAGGCATACATTCATGGGATGCCTCTATCTTTTATGTTGTTAGAATAGGGAACAAAATCGAAGGATGGCCAAACAAAATTGAGGATCAGACAGCAGACAGGTTGCAGGTTGGGATGGGCAATTAGTTACAACCCCCCCATTCTTGAATTTAATGCGTATTACAATGCAATCATTTAAACAAATGGTGGTGCAGTATCTGTGGCAATATGCTATTAACAATGAGGAGGAGGAGGTTGACAATGGTAGTGACAAAGAGTACTCATGCATGCAAAGCAAGTTGTGCAATAGACTTGATATGGTCCTGGGTGACATTGGCATACTTGGCCTTGCAGTACTTCCATGT
>JALLBA010001054.1:0-11807 GCA_036939675.1 Cyclostephanos invisitatus
AGGAAATTGGCTTGGGGAGCCATTGCATCCTCGTCGGGAGGAATCAACCACAGGCGGATGACACGTTGAGGGAGATTCGAGTGGCTTGGTGGGCTTGAGAGGCAAGCGCCATAGGCGTGCTCCTGTCTGTTCATGTCATCCCTTGAGGATGGGACGTTGCCTAGTATCGTAAACCGTGACATCTGTCTTAGTGAAGACAATGGAGCAGCCCTGGTTGACAAATGGGCCCAGACCAATTAGGGAGTGGGGAAAAGATGGCATGACATGCCCTACCAGTGCCTCCTGTGGGAGTGCTGGGACTGATGCAAGGGTGGCACTAGTCACAGAGCTTTCGGAACGACTGTTAGCTACCCTGACACCCACTTTGGGCACAGTAGGGTTTTAGTTGGCGACAGGTGCGCCAGGGGCAAAATAAAATCCGCTGGTGCCTGAGTCGGCGATGCCAGTTTGGAGGTAAGAAGCAGTGGGGGGATGACAGAAGTTATCAGACAATAAAGCGTAGTAATAATTGTTTTTACACAAATCATTAGTTTCACGATAAACTGCTGCCGCCATCCCCCACCGTCAGGTCTTGGCCACTGCTGCCGGCATCCATCCCTTGTCCTTCTTGCTGTCCCCCATCATGTTCTTTGCTGTCGCCATGTTCTGATGACCTGGCGCCTTGCCACCGCAGGTTGCACTTGTGTGGTGCTGGCTGACCCGATGCCCGTGAGTCCAGCAATAGTTGCCAGGAAATGACACGTTCAGTGTGTGTGCTGGAGTTCCGCCCACTGGAGGCTTTGCAGGTTTGCCCCGCGCCGCTGTGTCCACCATTTTTTGTTGATGGCTGTTAAGGCAGTCACCATGGCTGTGAGGGCTAGGTTGGCCAACGCTAGCTGCTGAAGCACAGCCGTGTCGTTGGTTGCTGCAAGCGCAAGATTGTTGAGTGCAGACTCAAGTCTGTCAATTGATGGCGCCATAACGGGCAGCACCGAAGCCGCCCCTCCGAGTGGTTCTCCCCCCGAAGATTGAAGTTGGCGTTGATGTTTGATGTGGGCCAAGCAGAATGCAATCTTCCAGGCTGCCCATGTAGTGCGTTGGACACAAGACCCTCCCAAGCATCTACCTCGTGGGGATAATGTTGGGTCACAAGGACAGCCGCCAATGCCATCATCACAAGTTCAACATCAGCAATGGGCATGCCTACCCGTTTCGCTTTCTTCTGGGCGTCCTCCATCATGATGATGTACTGTGGGATTCCATCAGCCTGAACATAATATTGATGCATATTAGTGCGGAGCAAGATCATGTCCACAGCATGGAGCCCCCCACTGTTGGCATCGAGGAGGGCCATGATTTGGAGGGCCGTTACCTTTGTGTAAAAGGTTTCGGCATCCTTCAGGTCTTTGTACCAGACCTCGTCAATGACATCGTGGAGGAATTTAGCCACCCCGCGCTTGGCTGCTTTGTACAAGGGGTAGTCCGCAAGGCGGGATTTATGGGCGGCTTTGGCCCTGACACGAACAACCATCGTAGCATCGTCATCGATGGTTGCATTGTAAAGAGGAAGGCGGGATGGGCGGACCAATGCATTGTTGCCATGGTCAGCTGCATACTTGACTGCCTCCATGAGGATGGCCATGAGGGAATGAACTCCCGTCAGAAGGTCATAGGGGATGACCATCAGGAGCGAGAGGATGGTATCTCTGATCACCAGGAGGTCATCGTCGGTTGGCTTCCCTTCGATGGGGGGGAAAGAGTTGTAGGCCTCCTTAAATAGGAGGGTGATGGCGTTTGGAGTAATTATTTGATTGGTGCTTTTTAGGAGGAAGAGGTGAAGCATTTTAGGGCCGGTTGGGGGCTGTAAAGGATTGTGATGTGACGATCAAAGCAAGAGCGTCTGCGGCAGTGGGTGCTATCACTGGCTTCAGAGACCTTGCGGAGTCCGTGAGCAGCGGCGACGACAACGAGGGCTTTCGAGGCCTTTTCTGTATCAAGTTTGAACTTGATTTCCATTGCCGATGGCGGTATCGGCGTGTTGGATGATGATAAACATATGAAGAAGAGCAGTGTTTATTGGTAATAGATACGTTTATCATTTATGAGTCTATCGAGAGACTCAGACCTACTTTTAGTGGTGTTGGCGGATATGTGAGCCTGGTCTGTCTGTCTCCAGAAACCAGGGGATCTACATGTACCACCTATCTCATTTTTGTATTTCGCGAGACAAGAGTGAATTCAAAGCCTGAACTGAGCTGCCCTGAAGGTATAGTTCCTTTTAAGCTTTGTGCATTTGCGATATGCACGTATGAAGCTCTCTCTTCTTCCAATTTAGCCTCGGAATTACGTTCCTCTTCCGCCGCCCTCTCCGCTTTGTAGTCTTTCAAGAGATTACACTTGACTTGAGTTTTATTGTCCAGCTGGCGCTTGTCATTGGAGGATATTTCTTGCATTTCCTGATGAACCTTGAGCTGCTTGAGAAGTAGCGACCGCTCGCCTTTTGCAAGAGTAGAGAGATGAAACTTAAATTCATCAAGCTCTTTCTCGGTTAAGTCAACTTTGACATCGACGGCGACCTCCCCATCATCATCACCACTTGGGCTATCGTTGTCGTTGTTTCTCGAACTAGGCATTTTGTCAAATTCTATCCCAACTTTGGATTTCTTGACTTGATCTTGACCCGTCAATCAGTGATCGACTCATTCAGTCCTAAAGTTCTGCATCTCGGGCAGATATTAGAGAAGAGATTGAGGTTCAACCAATTCCTTGTCTTGATTTCGGAGGTTGCTTTGGCCTTGGCTTGAAAGGATCGAGATCAGGGACACACACAAATACAGCAATCAAACATACAAACACCTTGTAGACTTGAGGGATCTTATGGGGAGTAAAACCCAGCCCGATTGCGTGAGGGGTTGTCCCAGCCCACTACGATGAAGAGTTGCGCAAGGGGTTGTCCCAGCCCACGACGATGAAGAGTTGCGCGAGGGGTTGTCCCAGCCCACAACCATAAAGAGTTGCACGAGGGGTTGTCCCAGCCCACGAGGATAAAGAGTTGCGCGAGGGGTTGTCTGTTGTCTAGGCCCACGACGAATAAGAGTTGCGCAAGGGGTTGTCCCAGCCCACGACGATAATTTTGTGCGAGGTGTTGCCCCAGCCCACGACGACGGTAGAAAGTTGTGAGGAGCATCGCCCAGCCCACGAGGAAGAAGTATATTGTTTACAGAGGATGAGCATTGGTCAGAGGATGCAAAATGAAGGGCATCATAACCTGCTTTCTTAAGATTATGGGTTTGCTAACAACTACTAACAAAAGATGAAATATGCACAGAGGAATCCTCTGGCCTATGCTAGAAGTGCCCGCAAAATCTGATCTAAAGATCGCATGTCTTCGTAGGCGGGCGTTGGTCTTGGTAATGTTCGAAAGGTGTAAAACAAGGAAAAAAGATATTGCTCGGAGATGGCTCACCATCAAAGAATCTGATGGCTCTCCTCAATTCCTCTTTTCTTGCATTGTAGACTTGTATGGCACTTCACAGGAAACTCTGAGGAAGAGACAGTGTTCTTTGCACACATAAAGGGATGAATAGATGTGTGTCTTTCGGACATTTGATACATATGCATGTAGGTATTGATATATGTAGGTAAGTAGGTAGAACAGTCTTGTGATTGGACCTGTGGTAGGATAAGTGGGAGGTTACCCGCTGTAATTATGACATGTTGATCGATTGATGATAAATGGATAGTACTATCTTAATGATGCAACCCATAATGATGCAACCATCTGTTAAACGATGTAGGAAAAAATATTCAAAATAACATCGTCGTCCTGGACAAATCTCTGGGTAGTTCTTGATTTCCATATGGCTAGCTCCAACAACATTGGAGCTTCAACCAGATTTTCATAGACGATAAGTTTAGAATCTATGGAATCAAAGTGATATTCCAAATCCAAAGACTTGGATGGAATGCATCTCAGCATTTCGTAAACATTTCCCTGCCAGCCTTGTAATGAGACAGCACCCAAACGCTGTGGAATGCTGCATCGGGATAAGAATTGATATGTTCTTAGGGTCGTTTTGTGAACATCACAATTCTCGTGAATGCCCGTATTCCACCAACCTCGCATCGCCTCGCACGTCACAAACTCTTCGATATTGTCGCAAAACACAATTCATTTCAACCGCGAGCAGCGTTTGAATGCAGAAACATTAATCACCTTGATAGCAGGGGGGATCTTGATGCGTTCAAGTGATGCGCATTCGCGAAATGCCGACGGCCGAATCTCTTCCAGCCCTTCACCAAGAACCACAGTAGTCAACCGCCTGCACTCATCAAATGTCTGGTCCTTGATAATCTTGACAGCGGGGGGTATGACAATGCGTATGAGGTTTTCACACTTCCAAAATGCCTGCACTCCAATCTCCTCCACCCCGTTGCCGAGAGTCACAGTTGTCAATCCAGAGCAACAGTAAAATGCCCTCTTCTGGATCGCCTTGACAGTAGGGGGTATAATGATGTCATGTAGCAATTCACATTTACCGAATGCTTCCTTCCCAATCTCCTCAAGACCTTCATTGAGAATGACACTTGTCAAATCTGTGCAACCTCTGAATGCCCCGCCTCTGATCACCTTGATGGAGTGATGGACTGTTATGTGAGTTACATACTCCGGTACATCGTCCCCAGTATAAATGTAATCAGTCGTTAACCTCGAGCACTCCCAGAATGCCCAATCCATGATCTCCTTGACGGTAGAGGGTATGGTGATGCCCTGGAGCGATTTACATCCAAAAAATACATTACTCCCAATCTCCTTCAGCCCTTCACCGAGAACCACAGTCGTCAATCCTGAGCACTTCCAGAATGTGCAATCTTTGATCATCTTGATGGTAGGTGGTATTGTGATGCCTTGGAGCGATGTGCACTCGTAAAATGCCTCTGCTCCAATCTCCTCCAGCCCATCGTGGAGAGTGATAGTTGCCAACATTGAGCACTCATAGAATGCGGGTACAATTATGCCTTGGAGCAATGTGCATAATCTAATTATGCACTCACCCCAATCTCCTCCAGCCCATCGCGGAGTGTTGCAGTCATCAATCCCGAGCATCCAGAGAATGCCTGATTCTGAATCGATTTGATGGTGGGGGGAACAACGATACTTTGGAGCGATGTGCAGTTGTAAAATGCCTCCTCCCCAATCTCCTTCAGCCCTTCACCGAGAACCACAGTCATCAATCCCGAGCATCCAGAGAATGCCTGATTCTTAATCGATTTGATGGTGGGAGGTACCATGATGCATTGGAGCGATTTGCACCGTGCAAATGCACTCGTCCCAATCTCCTCCAGCCCATCGTGGAAAGTCACAGTCGTTAATCTTGAGCACTCATAGAATGCACCATTCTTGATCGACTTGACGGTGCGGGGTACGATGATTTCATGGAGCGATTCGCAACATGCAAATGCCCCCTCCCCAATCTCCTCCAGCCCATCGAGGAGAGTCACTGTCATCAATCCCGAGCATCCAGAGAATGCCTTATTCTTAATCGACTTGATGGTGGGGGTACGATGATTTCACGTAGCAATGCACACTGGTAAAATGCCTCCTCCCCAATCTCCTCCAGCCCAACGCGGAGAGTCACAGTCATCAATCTCGAGCATCCAGAGAATGCCTGAATCTGAATCGATTTGATGGTGGGGGGAACAACGATACTCATGAGCGATTTGCACCTGTGAAATGCCCCCTTCCCAATCTCCTCCAGCCCATCGTGGAGAATCACAGTCGGCAACTTATAGTGATAATAGAATGCACCATTCTTGATCACCTTGACGGATGGATGGATCTTGACGCAAGTCACGTTCCATGGTACATTTTCGCCCTCCAGACCATGATAAACGAAGTGCATGATCCCTTCAATCCGATCCCAATCGCGTCTGGACGAACGAACATCGGCGACGAACGAGTGCGTGGGGGGATGGGGACGATGATATGTGGAATGGGGGCCTCTAAATGGAGTCCAATATTAGTAGCGTGGTGCAGTAAGTAATATTCGCCAAGTTTTTCGTTTCGTTGCCGCGTATCGCCTGCCGTGCCACGATGGGGTGCGTGTTTCTACTTAATATCCAATGGGATCGATCGATTCCTCTCTCCCCGTTCCCTGTCCCTCTCCTGGAGAGCTCTTGTGCGATATGAGAGAGAATGGGCCGGGGGCGGGCAGCTGTGGGAGGGAGGCCGGCGGGGTGAGAGCGGATCTTTTTCTTCGGAGGGCATGGTTGTGCACGCACGACTCGTCTGTCCCTCGCCTCAAAAGCAAAAGTGAGTCCAGAAAGCCGTCGTACGGATCCGAAGGGTTACGTACGTACTCTATGATACACAATCCTTGCTCGTCGGATAGAGGGGAGGTCGAGGAGGGCGCATCGACATACTAGTGGCGCGAAACAAAGGACGAACGATTCGGGTCGATAAAGGAAGGGAGGGCGGAGGAAGGGAGAGCTGGCGGGGTGGGGAGGTGTCGTTGGATGATGTGCAGTCGTCTTGGGGGTGCGAGGAGGAGGGGAAATGGTGACGGTATTATGGATGGACGTCGATCGTCGTCGTCGTCGTCGTCTTTGGCCACACTCATTCTCCTACTCCTCGCATCCTCCTCCTATAACGACGTCATGCGATCCACCGCGTCATCGTCTACCTCGTCGTCTACTTCGTCGTCTTGGTGTTGCTGCATGGCACTTTCACCGTTGATAGCGGGCGGCGGCGGAAGCGGGACTGGCGGCGAAGGCCCCGCCATCGGGGTCATTCGACAACGTCGGCCTTCGTCCGGACCGCGAACTGCGAGGAGGCGATTCGTCATCGAATCGCACCTCTTCATGGCCGATGGGTACGTCAATGGACCGATGATGCAACCACAGCCGTCGCCGATGCAGCACCAGACCGAACGGACGAGGAATTCCGTCGTTGCGTTCCTTCCAGCTACTGACGTCGACGTCGACAGCCCGACCGTCGCGGAGGCAATGCCTTCTGTGGGCGAATCGACGGATGGACGACGACCGAAAATCGTTGTCTTCGGGGCGTCCGGAAAAATCGGACGACGGGTACTCGGCGGTCTGCTATCGTCGGGGGAGGACATCGACGTGATCGCGTACGTTAGGGATCGAGAAAGGCTCGTGAACGCGATGTACGACGACGTCGACGTCGTCATTGGCAATCTCGTCGATGGCGGAAGGAGGGGTGGGGAGAAGGGGAATATGGGGAACGATTCCGTGGGACCGAGGTTGCGCATCGTCGTTGGTGACGCGGTATCCCGACGGGACGTATGCCGGACGAAAAATACCGGCAGGAGGAACGCGGGGGGGGAGGATTCGTCGAAGTTGTTGCGGCGTTGGTGGTCGACATTAACGCGAAGACGACGGGCGGATCACGACGACGGCAATGCGATCGACCGCGACGTTGGGGGCGAGGATGCCTTCGACGATCGAGACGACGACGACGCGTTGCGCGATGCGATCACGGGGGCGTCGGTCCTAATATCGTGCCTCGGCACGAATCGCGCCACGAATTTCTGGACGGATTACCTCCGGGTGCCGTTTTTGCGTACCCTGCGCGGGAAGGACGTCGGCAGGTGGTGTGAGGATCAAACGCATCCATATTACGTCAATTACCTATCGACGAAAAGGATACTTGAGGGGGCCGAGAAGGAGCAACGTAGGAGGGATGCGATATTGGAATTCGAAAGGGAGAAAGAGATGTTGGAGGGACGATTGAAAAGGGGGAGGGATCGCGCCAGGGGGATGAAGGAGGACGACGATGGGGAGGAGGAGGAGGGATTCGAGGACGAAATCGCATCCGGGCTAAGGAAGAAGCGCAATCAATCCGTACGCGCGGATCGACGAAGGAGGAGGGACGATCATCATCGCGCCAACAACGCACGGGATGCCGTCGCATTGCCGATGAACGGGGAACTCCCATCCCCGACCGATCGGGTGAAATTCATCAGAATAAGTCACCTAATGGTCGGCCGTAGTCCATTTCGGATACGACATTGCCTAACGAACGCTGTCTGGTCTCAGGTGTCGCGATACGAAGCCATGGGGGAAATGCTGATGGAAGAAAGCGCGCTCGTGGATACCATCGTGTTACGGCCAGGAGATATGACGGACGAGGAGAGGAATCGTAATAATACCTCCCTGCAACTATGCATCGATGGCACTGTGCCATCGCCGTCTCTGATTGGACGGGATGACGTTGCCGACCTCGCAATTGTTGCGGCACTGACTAGGACATCATCCCGTAGAAGGACAATCCGGGCTGCAAGCGATTTGGGATCGATCATATCCGAAGACGCGGAAGCGCCGCCGAATCGAGCTGCCCATCATTGGACGTGGGCCATGCGATGGACCGGCCAGCATCTAATTCCACCCCAAGGCCTGCGGCCCGATGGGTTTGCCGACGCGGCCACGTGCTTCGTCGGGGCGGTCAAGGAACAGGCCACACTCGACAGAAAGCGTAGGTCGAGGGAGAAATATTTAGAGTCGTACCACGGCGGGAGGGAGCTGATGAGATTGATACGATGGAGGCGCAGGATCAAGCCATTCATCCGAGGCATGGCCGTATCGATACCGGTGTATTTGATTATGGGAATGTTTTCTTGGTATTTATTCGGCCAAACATTCGTAGATCTATTCTCGCGGTTGAAGCGATTGAACGTGCTCAAACTATGACCGCAGACGAATGGACAAGGCATATTCTCGACCATGGGGCATGTGCGTCTATTGTTCATAGTGTGTTTCCTCTCGGATTGTTACGGTAGGCTAAGCCGTGTGAGGTAGCTGTTTCAAGGGGGAAGCGTCGACATTAGGGGTAGAACTCCATCGTCGGTGTTGAAGTGTAAAATACTCGAAGTTATTATTGTATCTTATTCACTCTCTGCACAGGGAATTGCACCCCGCGCACCCGCCTTTCGTCGCCCCCGTTCCCTTTTTTCCCGCCAAATTTGCTGCTGCCATTGCAACAACAAAGTCGACCAATTCAGACACTCACTGTGATGTTCACAACCCAACGATATCTTCTTCTACGGGCTTGTGTCATATGCTACAACTTAATCCAAATGATCTGTAGCTTCATTTGTTCTCAGGGGAGACACATGCCATATGGAGTCTTTTCTGCTTCCTTCTGTGCCAAATCCTTATCAACTTTGTTCGAGACTACAACTGCAACCGCAAGATCGCCACAAACATTGAACATAGTTGCAAACCTGTCAAACAGCCAGCTGATGCGTGTTATCATTTTTCCATGAGATCTTCATTCGACAGTAACATTTTGCCAATTGGTTTGATAAGAAAGCACTCACTCAATCGCTATGATATAAGCCATCCCATCAGGTGTCTTTCAGAGCATTTTCATTGTGGTAAATAAGGTGAAATATACAGAAATGGAAGTGGCATGTTGCATGGAACATTTGATGTAATTACTTACACCTCCAAATACACTACTATAGGATGTCACTATATTGTCGAATAAGGAGGGCGGCTCAGAAATCACACGCAAATTCACAGAGGCAGCTTCAGCGAGGCAAGGATGAACTCACAGACAAATACAATTCCTGCCGCAGGCACAGGAGCAGCTCCCATGCTCCCCAGAGATGCACTTAACGGCAGGGGAAGTAAATGTCAGATAAGGCATAAGCACGGGGATATTGCGCAGGGTGTGCTCGGATTTAAAGAAGCACTTCTTACCAGAAAATCAACAGAACATAATCTGCGCCGGTAGGAACTATTCCGTTGTGATATGCCAGCCAAATAACTTCACAGATAACATAGATCGTACCTCCATCCATGTTGACTAAGAAGGAGGTGCGTGGTGAGTGAGATCTCAATTGAAAACATGAGCATGTGCGTTGTTAATCTCACCAGTGGCTCCCAGCGGTAAAGTAAATCGTGCGATACCCTCGGTGACCTCTCCGGATGCAACGGCGCAAGAAATAACAACGGGAAGGCTGGCAGCACTGCTTGCTGAAGCAAAAGCCATGGTGAAAGCCGGAACTGCTTTCTCGTAATACGGCAGAGGATTCTTCTTGACAAATAGCACGTACATACCGCAGTAGACTACTGTGAATTGGAGGAACAGACCAAGAAAAAATGCCACCAACATATATCCAAGAGATGTCGCGATCTCTGCCAAATGACTTTGATCCCCGATGGCTTTGGCGATCAACGAAATGATGGCTATAGGGGTAACTTGGACTATCCAAACAACTAAGAGCATGAAGACTTCCATCAACTCTTCCAGTAATTGAATTGTGAGTATCCTGTCCCACTTGATTCCGGCGGGTGTCTGCTTTGCAAGCCTGGACAACGCAACGCCAAACCTAAAACGTGGGGATATGAGATTGATAAGCCCGTTGTGAGATCATGACAATTTCATGACAAAGAACGAGTGAAATGGTCGAAATAAATTCAGCTGACAGTCAAGGAATCGAGGTCCATCGAAGAATGTACTTGCCCAGCAGCGAGGAAAATCACGCCAAGAAAATTATTGCCGTAGAATATTCCAACCATGTTATTATCAACGAGTTGCATGAAAAGTCCCTTAGTGAAGACGTGGTGCGTTCGCAACGGCGCTAACGATTAGGCAACATACGCCCGAGCGAGCTCAAATGCATGGCACGAGGATCACTCTCACCTGATAAATGGACTCGCCGAACGTCAATGTCGGGAGGCCCTCGTTAGCCTTCGCGAAGTATCCATTTACATCTAGCATCAAAAAATTGGTGTCATTCCCCAACGGTTGGGCACCTGCCATGCACAAGACCGATCCGTCGTCCTGCTCGGTTAGATACGACGTGATGCCGCCATGTGAATCCGTCTGACAACCGATACGCACTTCAGGCTCGACCTCAAACGGCGCCGAATTCATCAATTCATAAAAGCGCGAGAACATGAAACTCGTGATGGAGCCTATGGCAGCGGCCAGGACTGTAGTTAAGATGTACAGCCCAATGGTCCAACCAACAATCGTCCCCTGCTCCCCGAGCGACAGCATGTCCATGACGCTGATGGTAACGGAAACGAAGACCAGTGGCATGACGATGCACTTGAGCGCTCGAATGAAGAGATCGCCGATCAGTCCGACCCACATCATCATGGCGTCCTTGGTCGACTGGTCATCGGGTTGCCAAAGCGAGAGGCATATGCCAAGTACGATGCCGATCACGGCGCCTCCGAGGACGAAGCCGATAGGAAACTTCTCCTGGAGTTCGCAGAACTTGGTCCCGCAATTCTTCTTCACAACTCCGCCAGACTCCGAGACGTCCCCTCCCCCCTCGTCTTCATCGTCTTGCTCGCGATGAGCCGATCGATGTACGACCATGGAGGTCGTGAGGAAGGAATGCCTCGTGGTGGCGGAGGAGACGATCGAGTTGGCGACGCGGACACTGCTCCGGCAAGGGTTGGCATCGGCGACGTTGCCGCCACCGCCGCCGCCATCGCCATCGACAGGATCCGCCGGCCTTCCTCCGAGGAGGGGCGACCCGAGTTCATCAAGGGCACCTGTCATATTATTTATTTGAACGATATCACTTATTAGGACTTCTTATGATGTGGGGGGAAGATTAGGACATAAAGAACGACGGACAGATGGACGTAAGGGCCCTCGAGCTCATTTTTGGCGGGAATTCGTCGTCACAAAGAGAAGACAGTCCACCCGCTTGGCTGGAAATGTCGGCGACATGTGAAAATGTCGCCAATTTTCGCTCTGACATGCCAATTTCAGCGACATGTTTTCTCATTCCTATTATTTGCCAAGGCATTTCTGGCCGTCGCCCCTTTTTTTGATTTGT
>JALLBA010001055.1:0-13897 GCA_036939675.1 Cyclostephanos invisitatus
TGTTAATTACCCATCTATTCAGCTGGATACTTAGCTGTATCCAAGTAACCAAACCTCACTTACATGATTACTACACTCTCTCCCAGGCGAATCCACAAGAAGTAGTCATAACTTTAGTAATGTCCTTACCACCATGATATCCTAGTTTAGCAGCGTTACCCGCATGTCCACTTTTCCTATTACGAAGCTTGTCGCTTTGATGAGCTGAATAGAGGGTCCATTTCAGGTCCTGATTTTAGATAGCTTTTGCTTGTAAAAAAGTACAATAAAGTATGAGCAAGCTAAACACTACTTGTGTCGTGATTCGTGTGTTGTTATCGTATAATGACAATGGTGATGACCATGGCATCTGCTGGGCCAATATGGCACGAGCACCCGCCTGGTCGCGGTGTTGAGTGGCTTTGCATGAAGCCACCAGTACGCTCCATCGGGTGATGTGCCTTGCGCCATCATTGCATTCACTGTCGATCGTCTATTTCATTACTTTTTTAAGATAGTAGATAATAGAGTAGCTATATATTAATTTATTACTCTACCAGTTTATCAAATCCGTTGAATCACTTCAACCGCCCACCCCCCAACCCCTTGCCCATGCTGGGTTTGCTCTGGATTGGGGATAGGTATAACAGCTTAACCGCTTTAAGGGTTCTGGCAGGAACGGAAACACTCTCACAAGCACACGAATCCTCCCTGTGCAGTTTTTATAGTTAAACTCAATCCAGCACAAACCTGACGCGGGCGAGGGGTTTTGCGGGGGTTGGTCAGAGTGTTTTGATTAAATCGTTAACTACTTGAGTAATAAATTAATTTATAGCTACTCTATTATCTACGATGTAATAAAATGTAACAGAATCGACGACGAATGCGATTATGAGGCACATTGCCCAATGGAGGGTACCGGTGGCTTAATAAAGCCACTCAACACCGCCACCAGGCAAGTGCTCGCGCCATATCGACCCAGCGGATGCCATGGTAAGTGTTGTCATTGTCATACAATGAAAACACATTACACAAGTAACTTTTAGCTAGCGCGAATTGTACTTTTTTACTAGAAAAAGATAAACAATTTCAGGACACAACAAGGACCCTCAATTCAGCTCATTCAAGACACGAGCTTCATGAAAGAGCAAGTAGACATAGTTGTAGCCAGAGAGCTCAGCTAGCCAGCGTTACCCTTCACTGGCTGAGGGGTCCAAAATTGGTGGAAAAAATATTTTTTTTAAAGTTCAAAAAAAAGTTGTGCAAAAAATGGGTCTACAGTGGTTAAGCTGTTTAAGTCTGAGGTATTAATGACATAAATTGCCTTCTACCTAGAGGTAGCGACACCTTGGCCTATATATTTTTTCATTTGATTTGTTCTTTGTCATGGCTGTCAAGTGGCGAGATGTTGTGCATCTGATGTATGCACAATAAAAGCTGTTGGCCCTATGCGCTCAGGTGAAGAAAAGGAGCTGACAGCCATGAGTAGACAAGACGACCTCGATACGAAAAAGACCTCAATCAGGAGCCTGGAACAAGACAGGTGAACTTCCTGAGTATAATTGCATTTAACTTTGTACTTTATCTATTTTGATAATGATTCAATACTTTGGCCTTGTTTGATTACAGCAAAATCAACTAAAGGTGGAAGCATCACAATAAATTCCTCATCTGTTTTCGCTGCTACTGCTTGCTCTGTGCAGGAAGTGGATACTTCTGCGTCTTTCGTCATCTCTTCATCCAATCGAGCTGCTGCAATGCCTTCTAAACCCGCAACTGCTACCACCTCTGCCGCCATTCTCAGGATATTCTCGTTTACCCTTCCAACTTCGGCTAAGAGTAGTTTTGGTGGTTCATCTCTGGCCTCATCTGCAAGATCAAAGGTATCAAAATGAACTGCTACACTTCTTGCCGACCTAATTGCTTGATGAATTTTCACAGCTTCGGCTGGGTTGCAATGAGACTCTCGCATGAACCATTCTGGCTCATAAGCACCGATAGGTATCGCACTGAGATCAAATGGCCCAAGGCGATCACCAATTTGATGATGCAATGGGAACTCAGTTGGCAGACCAGAATCACCAGCAAAGTAAAAAGAATGTGTGCGTGGTGCTTGGTTCCATGGCTCTGCTAAAGCAGGTGTTGCGTGAACGGAAAAGGAACACCACAGCCTTTCATTGCGATCGAAGGGACTTCGCGAACACCAGTGTTGGGCAGGTGCACATGTTATCACAAGTTCATTTTTATCAGAAACGACATGAGTTCTTCCTTGTCCATTCTTAGGGTGTTGCCCAGTCAGTTTATTAGAGGCACGAACCAACTCAACGACCTCAGGTAAATTCTTTTCTGGAATGTTCTTATCAGATTGATTTCTTTGTAATGGCTTGCTCAAACGCACCCCTTGCCACCATTCCAGCTCTACAACATTATCAGGTGAGATACCAGCTTTATTCACGAGCCAAGATTTGATTCCCAGAGGTACAATCCACAAGCTCACTTTATTTGAGTCTATCAGCGCCAAAGTTGACCAATAATCAAGGTGATCCATGTGGTCGTGACTTATCAATACACAGTCTACAACATCTGGCAGATCAGCAACACGCAATGCTGGTGGTGCTGTCCGGCGGACTGGTCCTGCGTAATTCGAAAAATGTGGGTCGGTAAGGATTGTGAAGTCCCCAGGAAATGTAACGAGGGTAGTTGAATGTCCTATCCAAGTCAGCCGTATCGCCTTGTGTGCACTCTGATCGCCAATCGTCGATGTCTGGAGGAATTCAACATCAGAAGCGATGGACGAGTCGGTCTCAACGTCATGGATATTTTCTATACTCGCTCGTCCTACTTCTTTGCGCAGTACGCAATCGCTCGATAGACCAACACCCTCCAAGAATCTTGACCAGATACCGCCCAGCTTCCACCTTAAAAAATTCTTCAATCCGTTCTCGCCATTGCTACTTTCAGATAGCCATGGATTGACATATCGTCCAGTCTCGGGATCGCGCGATGTAAGCGGATACCCTTCATTGTCAAACCATGACGCATGTGATGGTTCAGTAAGAGTAACACCCTTCCATGTAGTGTCACCGATGGTAGTGGTGATGATGGAGGAGATGTCTGTTGCTTTGCCCCTCAACCAGCCCCACCTACTCTCCATGGCCACCTTTCTTGCCAACTGCCTCGCTATTTTTCGCCGTACATAGACTCTCTTTTTCGCATTGTAATGGGATAACATATTTCTTTTCCCATTTGACATTGCAATGGAAGATAGAGCTCCAACTTTTCCGCGCATATTTTTGACGAATAAGGAGTACTTATCGGATCTTTTGATCACTGAAATCCTAGCAGCGTTAGCGCGCAACTTGGCTAGTTTGCGTTGCTCTCTCTGAATTTTTCTAAGCAAATTCATCCGTTCCTGAAATATGAATATTGTATCTTGCCAGCGCGTTCTTAGTTTGACCATGAGGCGTTGCCGTTGTGATTGTTGGTTATTATAGAGCAGGTTTCTCATCAGTTTGGAGGCTTCGGAAAATGACGATGGGAGAAAAATATAACTCCGTCGTAGGAGATGGGTGGGATGCCCAAATAGCAACGACGGTTGGTAACTATATTTCATAAGAGAGTATGTTGTCCCTGAATGGGACCAGCCCAACCACTGACTACTTTCCTTGCCAGATGACGACATGCGACAAGGGCGGGGTCTACTAGCGGATGTCAATGCCGCCGCCAGAGCTCGGCGTTGACAAAGAACCCGAAGCATCTATCGCTCTGCGTTGGGAGTAATAGTAAAATTTAGAGAAGGAAAGAGGGGCGGGGCGGGCGGGGGGGGTTGTTTTTTCGAAACGAGCGAGGACTGCAGGCTGTGAGCAACGTCGACTTTTTTTTGTGGTCTGGAGCCTTTGGGTTCGTATTCCTCCGTAGAAGTTGTCATCGTAGTATGTTTTTTAACCAACCAGTTCTGTTCCATATCTCCATCACATCGTAAATGAAAACGAAGCTTGACCGATGGAGAAATGAGGAGGCAGAAGAACAGTTTGAGCGAGGGCAGGGAAGCTACATCGCGGTCGAATATTTAAACGCCGAAAGAGTTTTACTGAAAGAGGTATCACGTGGACAATTACACGACAATCACTGAAGTCGCGCCAACATGAAGATAACCTTCGATCTCTACCGCATTCTTCACCTCTTTCTTCTCATGGCATGTACATTCATCCTTGCTGAAACTTTGATCGCGAAAATGGACTGGTCTAAGATGTCTGCATATGGCTTCGCATGCACAGTGGTAACTCAGATAAGCAATGCCATGAATCCAATCGAATCTGATCACTCTGAGGATACGCAAGCAGCGGATAAGAAGAAAAACGAAAAGAGGAAACGAATAGTAGAAAAAAGAAGGGAGCGTCGGAATGGATTGACAAACACTAAGGGGGAATGAAGAGTACGCTAGTTTAAACAAATTCCTTCAGAAGCTCTTAGCCTTATCTCACAGGTTAGGGTTCAACTTCACACTACAATTTTTATCCGTTGACAATTAAATGGTCAAACAACTTCTGAGAGTCTCAGCCCGTTGATCACTTCATCATCATCATTCTCGTCAATGCTAAAGTCGTCTCCGTCAGTTTTATCCGTGACATTCCCCTCTTTCATAGGCCCTCCAAGAGTCCCACTCCCATCCGCATCCAAATCGCCCTCACCCACCACAGTCTTCGTCGTCGATGGTGAAAAATTGACCGTAGTAGTCGATTCATTCCTCCTCCTTCTACTTTTGACCAGGGTGTAAATAACGCCCAAAGTCACGATGACAATGAGAACTATCATAGTGCTCAACAATGCGGTCGAAACATTCGTCTTCCCACCCTCCCCAGTCGCCTTCGACGACTGCGTTTCGAATGGATCCCCCCTTATTTCGCAATGGTTGCCAGACCATCCGTCCTTGCAGACGCATCCGGGATGCGATTCCCCCTCCGCGACCAATCGCACGCACTCGCCGTGATTGGTACAGAACTGATAATCCGGGGCGTGATTCCCCACCAACGAAACGACGCAAAAGCTCGTCGACTCATACTGACACGAATTTCCCTCGTATTTCGTGTCCGTCGATCCGCTATCCTGATTCAGCGCCTCGCAATCGCACTTCCCGCTCCCCTTGCACTTGGAGCCGTTATAACACACGGGAGATGCCTCGTTACCAGAACACTCCTCCACGAGGATTTCGCACTCGTGCCCGATGTAACCGTTTTGGCATTTGCAGTGATACCCCGAATCATGCGTGAGGAGGTTGAGCTCGTCGTGATTTTCCCCGAACGATGCGATGCCGGGGGTGCAAGTGGATCCGTTCTTGCAGCGGAGGGTGGGAACTTCCGGGCAGGTGGCGACCTCGCCAAATTCCAAGGCCGCGACGAGGCATTTGCGATCGCTTGCGAGGATTGCGGCGCATACGAAAAAAGCAAGCGATATCATGATCGAGAGGTTACTGGATGGGTCGGTAGAACCACTAATCGTCGTCGCTCAATCTTACTTGTTAGCTCGCCTCGTGTTGTTCGGGTGTTTATGTTGTTATTGTCGTTGTTTCGTCGAGAGAGAGGGAGTTGAGTGCAAAATATCTCTACCATAGATAAATACTATCGTATTGTACTATTCCCATGTCCAGCCTTTCGTGGATATAGTATCTATTAATTTGTACGATACGTAAGTACTCCCGCCTTTACCATGTCATCTCTATTCTGGAGAACAACACTAAAATGACGCTTCAAACCCTCGCCTCCAACCTCCTCCTCTTCGCGGCGTCGTTGTCCATCGACAGCCACTCCTCCCTCGTCGCCGCCCAAAACAACCAGGGGGGCGGGATGTCCAGCACCCTCTTGGATCACACCGGATCGTCCCACGCCGTTTGTCCGGAGGTACCGTCCCTCCTCTGTCGCAACGGCTCGACGTGCCTGCCCGGGACGTCCCCCATCGACGAACGACACGCGCACCTGAATTTACAAACCCACGAATCAGGATATTACTGCGATTGCCTCCCGGGATACATCGGACACGAGTGCCAGGTCGAGGTGGACGATTGCGATTCCGTCACGGGATACGACCCGAGCGATCCATCGGGCGAGTTGAGGAGCTGCTACCACGGTTCCAAGTGTCGCACGTCCTCGACGTCGTCGTCGGGGCAATATTATTGCGATTGCGAATCCCTGAATCAACTTTCAGAATCCACGGCGCGGAAGTACGCTGGGATCATGTGCCAGCACGTCTCGACGAGCATGTGCGCAGCGTCCCTCGTCGTCTCCTCTCCCACCGCCTCCACCACCACCTCCTCCTCCCACTCGCCGAACGGGCAATTCTGCACCAATCATGGCACGTGCGTGAGGATGGTTTCGGGGGACGCGCTCCATCCCGGATGCGTGTGCAAGGACGGGTGGACAGGGGAACGCTGCGAGCTGGATGGCGGCGGTACGGGCGAGCACGTTACCGCCCAGCAGGCGATGGAATACGCCGATAGCACGAAGGGCGCGACGAGCGTCGTCGCCGGGAACGTATTGCTCGGGTGTTACCTGATCCTTATCGCCGCTCTGATCGCGTATCTTCCAGTGGCAATCAAACGGGCACGCGGGGTGAGGGATTCCGTCGATTCTCCCCCCCCGGGCGACTCGAATATCGCGTCTGAAAAGTCGTCGACCACGACGACGATGAGAGGGGCCGTGGGCGTCGAGGCACTGGATGCGGACGGGAGTGGCACGCTCGGGAATTTCTCCATCGATGACAGCGATATGGAACCGACGTCGAATGAGGAGGAGGAGAAGAGCGGATCGGCCGCCATGCCTGGGATTGTATAAAATAAAAATGGAAATCTCGGACCCCCGTTACTACCGGGCGAATCAGTGGCCCTTCACGGAGAAGTTCAACCTTCTAGAAAACGGGGCGAAAGATCATTTTTTCAACTGTGACGAGATTTCTCGGAGGGCAAACAAATGTTACTTTAAACTCGAAATTCTGTGCAGATTAAACATGTTAATCATGACGTGATAGATGGATTTTGGATGGACGCATGGATTACTAATGGGATCAAACCTGTGATTTGGCACAGTCAAAGCAAATTCAATGTGGCTCATAAAATGGAATATGGTGTCAGATATTACGGAGGCGGACACCAAAACATAACAATTTGTACCTCGGAGGGGGAGTTCGTCGGAAGTCTCTTCTGCATTGTCCCTTGTACAGATAGATTGAAATCGTTTTGCGTTATGTGTATATTAATTTACAATTTGTTTTTTCTTCGCACCTATTTCTTCTGCGTAGGATGTGGTTGCGTCATATCCTCACGGCGTTGTCAGTATTCATGCAGGCATCGTAATCCCAACCGAATGATTCGTGACAGCATCCATGGAGCGTGTCGTACCGTACCTCCCAGGTGTTGAATTCCGATATCGACTTGGCGGAGCACGATCCCCCCCCGTCGACGTTGTAGCTCGGGTAGTAGTACCCACTCGTCGTGGATGTCATCGCAGGTGCCGCCACGGCGGTGGCCGATTCGATCAACGCCACCAACTCCATGGGGAGTATATCGAGCAGGTCGAGCTCGTGGTCCTCCACGTCGTCGTTGCCATGCGTCATGCAGGCGTCGTAATCCCAGCCGAAGGAAACGTCGCAGCATTCGTGTAGGGTGTCGTGGACACCTCTAATACTGCTTGCCGCATATGACATCGTCGGCGATGCCGATGGAGACGAAATTTTGGCGGAGGTGGACCCTATTACCATGGCTGCCAGCTCACGCGGGAGCATTTTGAGGAGGTCGGAGTCGTCGATGTCGTCGTATGCGTTGTGGTAGTATATGCTATTGTTCCGTCCCTGAACGTTAGAGGCAGACGACATCGACGGCATATGGAGGACGGGCCGACCTCCTCGCCCGATGATGATGGACGCAGCCGTCTCGAATGACGACGATGCAGACGATGCGGTGGGAGATGTCGTAAGCGCGACGAGTGCCAGCACGAAGGACGTGGATTGACGGTGGATCATTTTTGTATTTCTATGAATATGTTTCTTCTCTTTCTTGCAGAATGTGACGGTCGATGGATGATCGTGGCGCGTGTGGATATGATATAATTATGGAGAGAGAGGTGAAGCACCACCATGATATAATTATGGAGAGAGAGGAGAAGCACCACCTCCTCTCGTCTCCTCTTCCTCTTCATTCATGATATCGAGGATTATTATTTATTTTGGTCATGGTCGCGTTCGGCGGGAAATGATTGGGGTTGAGGTCCCAAGTTTAAGTTTAAAGAGTGAGTTAGAGCCCCATCGCTTTCCTCAAAATCATCGCCCCACAACAACCTAGGTATGAGACTCGATATTACATCTTCCAAACAATAGTACCACTCTGTGTTTGTCTTCGAGAAGTCGATTCAAAAGACTACGTACAAGTCCTCTGCGAGTTCTGGAACTGATAAAAAGATTAGTTGGTGTGGAAATTGTAAAATCGGAGAGAAAAGAACAAACCGACGAACTTTCGAATATCAACGACCGACCTTTCACTGTGTAGTATCGCAGGTTCGAACGATTGGGATCCTCCCCCCCCCCCCGCCGACGACGAAACGAACTACACGACGGCGACGGGATGGATCCCGGGATGACGACGTCCCCGCACCATCACGACGTATCATCCGCCGCTGCGGTCCTCGCGGCACCATCGCATACGCCGTCGTCGACGTCGTCGTCGTCATTCGCAAACGACGACAACGACGACGACGAGTACGACGACGATGCCATCATCGCGTATCGCCGCCTGCTGCATTGCGACGATGCCCTCCATCGCATACTCTCCTACGCCGACCTCGCGTCGCTGGTGCGATTCGCGTGCACGACGTCGTCCGAATTGCGCGATCGCCTGAATCCCATTGACGACGACGACGACGACGACGACGGGCGTCGCATCCATCGTTCCTCGGACGTGTGGCGCACCGCGTTCGCGGGGCATAATTTCTCCCCGATTGAACGCGACACGCCGTCGTCTTCATCGTCGTTGGCATCGGGGGGGGATGGGAGGCCGGGGGGGCGGGCATTACCGCACGTCGATCATCGCGATGCCCTCCGTACTAGACTCGCGCTCTGGTCGAAATTATGCGGACTTCGCAAGAAACGACGGCGATTACTACGGGGAGGGGAGGGGGGGGACGGCGGGCGTAGTTTCGTCTCGGGAGGCGGCGGCGGGACGACGTCGTCATCGTCATCGTCCTCCTCGGCCACCTTCCATTTCGTGCCGCTACTACCGCGAGGGGCGGAGGACGAGGACGACATGGAGGATCACCCCCCCCCCCCCGTCGAATTCGCTTGCGATTCCTACAGGCTACTATCGTCCGGGATCGGATCCGAATTGGTGATGCTCGATCCGCATTCGGGATCGATCGAATTATACGGGGACGTCCTCGATCATTGCAATGTCGTTCGGGGCGGGAGGGCGTCGAGGGTTGGACGTACGACGACGCTGTTCTCGGTCGAGGATTATTTCGATACGGATCTCGAGTGGTACTTCGGACGACACACGCCGTTCGGGGGAGAATCCTACGACCGCGATGGACGATGGCGGGGTGGAGGGGTGACGGGTGGGAGGAACGCCCCGATATCGGACGACGAGGCGACAATCGATTGGGTCGGGGTGGATGCGCACGTCGCACTCGACGACGACGATGTTGCCATTTCGCGAAATGTGATCGGGGCGGCACGAACGATCACGATGGATTCTTCCGACACACGACAACGACGACGACTTCGAGGAGGGGACGAGGCGGATGCGGATGCGGTGGTTACGGAAATACTCGCCTGGTGCGATCTCGACTGTGACATCGCCGGAAGGACCTGCGTGGAAAACAATGATCCGAGAGGCGGCACCTACGATTGCAAATACGTGTGCAGGGTCGCCGGATCCTTCTACTTCATGGACATCTGCGCACGCCATCTCATGGTGTATGCGTCCTTTCAGGTGGGATGTTGTCCCTTCCGCGGAGGGGACGACGACTTGGTGGACTCGTCGACCTCGAGGCGGGGCGGCGATAACGACGACGGACGGTCGTTGATGGACATCGACAACGACTCGATGGTAAATGATGACGGCGGACCGATACGCATGAGCAGGTCGGTGTATCGCCTTCCCCTCGTGAGGTACGCCGAACGTCCGTGTTCGCCCGAGGAAATCGGGTCGTACTTCCCATCGCCCGATTCGTGCATCACGGCGCAGTACCCCGTGTCTTCGTTTTCGGTGGATCCCACCGGTCGTACCATCGTGATCGGTACGACCTGCGGCACAGTCGAGGTTTGGCATACCGGAATGGATCGTCGCATGAATCGATCGACGCCCCTGCGCCTGCAGATCATGAGCGTGCGCGAATCATTCCTCACGAAGTTCAGGGCGATGACCATGGACTCGAGGGACGGACCCATCCCATCGACCGGAGTGTATCTCGATGGCAAACTCGGCATCGCCGAGTTCGACGACCACAATGCACGCGAAACCGTGGACGATCTCGCCTTGCTCGACAATGACATACGGGACGAGGAACGGTTCCCTCACAAGCATCCGACGTGCAAAATATCCCAAATATACATCCCCTGCCATCTGCCGGTGCAAAAGTGCGGCTTCGTCACGAAACAACGATGCGCCAAAAACGGAACGACGCTACTATTATGGCAAACGCCCAACATTTCCAGCGATATGAATGACGATATCACCAACGAGCGTTTTCGCATCACCGCCATGATCAATCTTCCTCTTTCGGCTCAGTGCCACCCGGCGGTGCATTTCGACGGACGTCGGCTCATCGTCTTTGGCAAGGATCACATCGGCCTAATCATACTCGTTTATCACGTCCTCGGAACTCGATACGACCAGAGCGATTTTGAGAGAGAGCCGCGCGGAGAGGAGGAATCTGGAGGAGTGTTCCAACTTTCCGAAGAGAGGCGGATCAATTTCGTCAATCGTATTCGCCACGCAGGCCTCGGGGGCCTCGAGTACTTCGACTCGATGTTGGTGACCGCCAACGAGCGTTTCTTGATCGTTAATACCAAGACGGGAAACTTGATCGGTAACGATGCAGCGAGCAATGCGACTGATGGCCTATTTGTCATAGACTTGTTTGAGCACTGATTGTCACTCGTAATTCACTTCTATGGGGTCAAGATTGGCAGGTAAAGCTCTTCGAAAAAAAACAGACGATAAGTGCCGAAGATCTTTTCATTAGACCCACGGTGGATGGCTCGATGACAGCGATGACAGCGAATTCGTTTCTACGGGCCCGTGATTTTTGTTGGATGTGAGCAGTACCTCGCCATGTATGCTACACAATCATTGCAATATGGGGATTCGACGTTGAAGGAGGAGGAAGAGAATGGAGCAGCATTCTTGCCCGGGATTGTACAATACAAATGAAACTTCGGACCCCCGTTCACAGACGAATGAGTGGGCTTTGTTAGACATCCGATTTTGCAGGAGTAGGAATAATGGACCTTTGTCAACGTCATAATCAGTCTCAGATTGAAAAAATATGATATTGGAGTTATGAACATAATTTAATTCAAAATACTCTGCAAATTGACTGCCAGTGGTTTACTTCGCCGCAGCCCGAGGAGGGACATTCTCCGCCCGGAGCACCTGCCCGACACGGGCCCAGGTGCCTCTGGCTTTCCGCAGCTGCGCACGGACTGCCCGGATGTCATCATCATTCAGCGCCAGCAGGCGCCCCAGGTATTTGAATACCTCCACTCGCTCCAGTGCTTCCCCATGGACTGAAAACTGCTGCCGGAGGGCCAGTGCCGACGTTACCGCCGCCTCCCGCTGCTGTCTCCGTTCGACTCCCACCTGACACTCCTTTGTGTTCTGGTGGCTGGTGTACTTTGAGTTCACCTGCATCCCGCATCTCCAGCACCGACGAAGCTTCCCCTCTTTCGGAACCTTGACTAAGTCCTTTGGATGGACGTCCCGAAAGTGTCGCCGCATCATCCATCCGCTTTTCAAGAAGCCTCCGCACTCATGGAACGGGCACAGCAGCCCCGCTGGGCTCGACTCAGAGACAACATATGTCTCGGCGGGTCGACAGATCAGCATCTCCTCCACCACCACTGTCTGCTGGTAGACATTATGCATGTCCGCCAGGTGGCGGCGGAGGGATGTGGCCTTCACCATCTTTCCGCACTTTAGGCACTTGACATCCCTGGCGTTCCATTTGGCCGCTGTGACACGGCCACGTCGCAACCGCCGGTACGAATCAGCCGGGAGTTGGGTCCTAATCCTTCCCGGGGTGCAGATCATCGTCTGCATCTTGGACACGTTCGTCTCAAGCCCCACCCTCACAAAAAGATTCACGAGAAGATCCAGCGCGCGCTGCAGGAATTCCGCGTCCCTCGATGCGAGGTACGCATCGTTGACATTGAAGATTGCGAAGAAGGTCGACATCAGGTCGTCCAGCTCCCATACCGCTTAGTCTCCTCCTTCCCGCAGCTCCCGGAACCACTCGCATGCGACAGCATTGACCATGATGTTAAACAACTTGGCGGAAAGTGGGCCTCCATGGGTCAGCCATGACCCGCCTTGAAAGGTGTGCCGTAGTGCCCATTGCACTGCACACCATGATGGCATCGCGCCAGTAGCTCCGGATGAGCCGGATCATCCATGGGCCTGCTCCGTACCCCTCCAGAATCATGATGCAGCGCTCCCAGTCGATCGAGTCAAAAGGCTTCTTGAGGTCAAGAAAGACTTCATAGAAGGGCTTCAGCTCGAGGTACGAGAGCTGCTGTGCCAATTTTGCTTCGATCACCCCGGTGCCAGTTCCGCGATGTGTGCAACAGCCGTGGAGGCAGTCGTGCAGCTCCATGGTGTCAAGCCTGCGATCCATGATTTGCTCGAGCACCTTCCAAATTGGCTCAAGCAGCCCGATCCCCCGGTAGTCCCCCCCGCCCTTTGGTATCAGAACAACTATGCTCCAAAGCATCTGACGGGGGATGATGCCATGGGTCCAGACCGCCTGGACCAGCTCGACGAAGAGCTTCCAATTATCCCCATGTCCCACGCATTTCCCTTGACTCTCAGGGTCCTCCTCCTACAATGCACCCCGAAGCCATGCCTTGACATGCTCGGCGCGCATGCCCGAGGCTCCCCCTGCACGGCCATTTGTTAGGCCCCCTGCGACAATCTGGATCTCGCTATCCGTTGGTACGTCACTGTCGATTTCGGCTGGAGTAAGATGCAGTGGGAGGGGGTCCCCTGGGGGCTGCCTCCGCACATACAAGTCGACTCGCTCCGAAGTCTGACGTTCCATCATGTGGTAGCACGGTTTGGATTGCGTCTCCGAGGCTGCTCAATACCACCCTTTGAGGTGACGGAAAGCCTCCTGGACATTGCCGCCCGCAAGCTCGGCCACGATGCTCTCGCCGACGCGTGCGGTTCGATCCCTCTGATTGTTGCAAAGAGCAGCTCAAATTTGACAGTGTAGCTGACGCCCCCTCGTTTGGCACAGGCGGCTGGCGCGGCGGAGCATCGCTCGATGAGCAATTAGCCGCCACGTCTCTTCCGAGATCCAGTCATTCCACGGCCGCTTCTTTGGATCCGTCTCTTCGCACTCCTCCTTCAACTTCCCAAATAGTTGTGTGACCCCATCCTGTTCCCCCAGTGGTGCAAGTTGGAGGGGGAACCTCTGGCAGCTCCGCCGATATGTCTTGAGCCTCCCCTTCCTTCCCCTCGAAATATAGGTGACGGCAGCACGATGGTCCAAATCGTGGAACCTCGGCTGCCGAAAGCCCACACTCCGAAATGCCTTCGTGTATACTCCCCTGGCCATAATATAGTCTGGCTGGGAGTGATACCACCTTCCCCCCCTCCGCTGTCGCCAAGTCCACCGTGCCCCCGGTCCCTGTCGTTTTCCCTTGCGCTGGATGAACC
>JALLBA010001056.1:0-11805 GCA_036939675.1 Cyclostephanos invisitatus
ACAGTGCTCGGTTGAGAGAGTGGGGAGCGCCGGGTGTGAACCATGATGAGGCATGAATTGATGTGGAGGGAGAAATTTGTGAGGAATGGGAAATTGTGGGAGATCTTGGGAGTGTAAGAGGGCAAGGAAAATCGGTTGGCAAAATCATAATTGGAAATTTGCACGACCATAATTCGAAATTTGAAAATTCAAAACTGAAGAAGAGGAAAAAGAGAAGCGAGAAAGTGAAAAGCCGGATGGGGGAGAGAATTTTTGGCAATCAGAGAACGTTCGCCAAAAATCGCAAAAAACGAAAACATGAAACGACGGCCAGAAAAAGAGAGCAGAAAATAGGAATCGCGCGCGATAAAATTCAAGGGCGTTCGGGACTCACAAACACTCTTCGAGGAAAGGCATCGTACTATCGTAAGCTCCCCCGCCCCCCCCCCAAAATGAAAATGTATTGTTCACCCACGAAGATCGCACCAAAACGACCATTCCAAAAACACCAGAGAAAACAAAAAGTGCCGCCGTCCCAGCTGAAGAATGAAGTCTGCCCCAGCCCCCAATAACACCCCGATCCCGAATAATACCATATCTTCTGTGCTAGAATGCCCTCCATCCCTGCATGCCCGGTTTAAGATTCAAGCCAACCTACACCTTTCACCCTCACAGACACCATGCTAGAGTGAGTAAATACAAATTACAAAGCATGAGTCAACAAACAGTATTCATACTCTTTTGCATAGAAGTGCTGACAAAGTGGCATTCTTTCAAAATCATCCACATCCAATTGTAGCGATCAAAGTAATCTATCCCTTCAACAATCAACTGGTGTTTGTTTCAGTTCGCCCAGTTGAAGATTCGGGCATGGCATCGAGCACCTATGAAAATCGGAGCTCGCATTCTTCCAATGATCGAAATCTGCATGCAAGATTGAGTAAATACGAATCACACAGCATTAGTCCGCAAACAATATTCGCGGCAAAGTAATATCTCGTACAGTTTACTACGTCGTTCCGAACGTTATTTGGTTGGCTTCGGTTTTGGAGATTGCAATATGTAGGCTTCAGGTTTGAAGGCTTCGGGTTGTATCTTTGGTCAGGTAACATACATCACTAACATGACATCTGCGTTCTGATCTCAGCTGAATCATTCTTGATTCTCTTTTCATAATACGGATTCAACTCAACAAACCGTTTCTAGATCTTCGCCAATTGGGCAGTTGCCAACCACAATCGTGACATGAAAACTATCGGCTCGGACGGCCTTGACGAGGAATATGTATGTTTGCATTTGAATTTCACTCGCCACCCTTCACACGTAGACTTCGTTCTCACAGCAAACTTTGATTTGGTGTCGATGATCGCCTCCGCAGTACTGTGATCGTTATCGTCTCGTGTTCTCTCTCCACAACCTCCGTTCAAGTGGTTGCGTTTTGATCTCACATCTATTTTTCTTTACGGCGTCTCCTATTTGTACAAACAAGATGGATGCGATGAAAGATCATTTTGATCAGAACCTTCCCAGCATCAAGGTTAGGGGTAAGAATTCTACCAAGAAACGTTGCACCACTGTGGTAGTCCTGTTTTGTCTCTCCCATGGATGTCGCGGGCAAGAGGTGCATGGACTATTTCAAAATGCGTCCGTGACACCGAGCCGCAACCCTTTGACCCAACTGTTTGGTAGTGATAGCGATTCTCAAGGTCAAGCATATGAATATGATGTTCATGCTTTTGAGATAACGAACCGCGACCCTTCGAGCCAACCGTCCGGTAGCGACCACTATTCTCAAGGTCAAGCATATGAACATGATGCGCATGCTTTTGAGATGCCAAGCCCCAATCCTTCGAGCCAAACGTCTGATAACGACCACTATTCTCAAGATCTAGCATACAAATATGATGCGCATGCATCAGAGATGCCAAGCCTCAGCCCTTCGAGCCAATCGTCTGGTAATGACCACATTTCTCAAGGTCTTGTATTGTTTAATCAAGCCCAGCAACAGCAACAGTGCCGCACTGCTATTGAGGGCACAAACGTTTACGCCGGTCCATGCAGTACAAGCGGGACGAATTATCCAAGAATCGGCTCTATTGGCAAACATAATAGCATAATTTACACCGGCTGGAAAAGTGTAGGGCCATCGTGCTCTGATGACATAGAATGGGCGATGGTAGAATGGCCAACAGGTTACGGTGGCGTTGCATATATGGCAGCGAGCAATCTCGCTTACTGCACGAGCTCGAGCTCCACGAGCAACTGCCGGAAAGTTATTGGCGATGATGTTCATGTTCGATCGGGACCTTGCCAAACTTTTACTTCCCTGGGGACAGTGAACACGAATTATCAGGTGAGATGGAAGAACAAGTGGAAGGCAACTAATCAGCCAGCCTGTGATTCAGAAATAGAATGGGCCCAGATCCTTTATCCCAAACACTCCACTGGTATTGGTTACGTGGATAGTTCCAAGTTCAAAGTCTGCCTGACTCCGCTTCCAACGCCACGTCCAACGCCACGTCCAACACGGCGACCAACAAGGCGCCCAACTCCACGACCTACAAGGCGACCAACAAGGCGCCCAACTCCACGACCTACAAGGCGACCAACAAGGCGACCGACAAGGGGACCGACAAGGCGACCAACACAGCGACCAACACAGCGACCTACAAGGCGACCAACAAGTAGGCGACCGACACGGCGCCCAACCCCACGACCAACGAGGCGACCAACGAGGCGACCAACGAGGCGACCAACGAGGCGACCAACGAAGCGACCAACGAAGCGACCAACATCTCCCAAATGTAACGGAGGCAAAGCAGAAATTTGGGTTGGTCAACATGTCTATGAGCTCTTAAATTTCGAATTTCATCATTCAAAATTGTGGGTAATAAGCTCGGATAATAGTGAGCTTGCATCGCTTGATGTCTGGAAAGAATTGAAGCCTGAACGTGTTCCAAAAGGTTACTTGGGAGATAAGAGTTGCGCAAAATTCTTCACCATAGGGGCAGGACCTCTTGAATCAGATAAGAACCTACTGGCCGCATCATTGAATCGTAAATATGATGTAGAGATGAATCTCAATGGAGCAAACTTTGTGGGCAGAAATTTTCCCCCTCGCACTCTCAAGATTAATGTTGACAAGGCTAATAAGGTCATGAATGGTAACTTTGAATCGACCAGTCTTGAATATGAAGCGGACCCCAGGTGGGGGGTGGGGCTTAAGTTCAAATTCAATAGCAACAGCTATGTATCAGGTATCTTGAAACATTTGAGCCTACCTGTCAAAAGTCCAACAAAAGGAAATTTGATTGGGTGGGCTAAGCCCATTCCGACGACGGTCTTCACAAAAATCTATGCATCGGATGATGATCTACAGAAGGACTTTCGGAATTATTTCTCTTCTTCCTTGCCAGAGGATAAGGTGGACCGGGCACAGGGGGGATATGATGGAAGGTGGGTATCTATTTTACTCTTTGTTGTTAATTTGACAATCTTACTAATCATCATTGTCCGCAGCATGTCGATGAGCATTTCGAAGAGCATGAGTATGGTATGAAATGAGCACAGAATCATCATCCAACGATTGACGCTTGTATCAAAGAGGCACTGAATGATGGTGAAGGAAATTGAGAGATGAAGTTAGTTGTGGACAAGAGTAACGCCTTAGAGACGGAAGTAGAACAACGGCTCTTTTGACTTGGGACGCCTTGACAGCTAGGGTTTTTAGATATCGTCATGTATTTAGAGGGAATAATGTGCATCAATTTGTTATGTTGTAAACATCTGATTTAGCCATGAAAAATCGTCCCTTCTTTTTGTGATAAATTCATCCTCCCTGCTAAATTGATCTTTAGTGGCCTTGGTCTGTGTGACAACGGTCATGGGGTATGGTATGGTAGGTATGCTGTAGGTGTGTTCGAATATTCTTGTAAAATATGCATATCAGTCAATGATTGTGTCCACATTTGGAAGACAAAAAGCCAACTCAAGTACAATGTGTCATAAATAAATCATGCCAAACGACACTCAATAACTCGCAGCAATTCAAAAGCTTCGCAGCACACGGAATTTGTCCACTTGCAGTTTCCCGATACCCACCGCCATCGACGCAGACGACAATCCAACTTCACCCCCACGCTGGATGGAAGTGCCCAATGTTCAGGATTGACTCGGACCTTTTTCCAGATGCGAATGTCTCCCGGGTAGTCTGTGCCAGGAGGCTCCGATTCATCCCTGTCGCCAGCGGTGCTGGGATGGTGGGTCTGAGATTAGAACACCGTTCGTGCTCGTGAGGGAAGAAGTATGGCCCATAGTCAACATTGGGCTCGCGGAGGATAGGGATAGGGACAGCGGCCGATCAAGGGGTAAAAGGAAGGACCATATCGCTAATAATCGCTAAAAAGCAGCAAAACACCGACGCGAACACTACTTAACATCGACGCGAAGCCCAACTCCCACGGTGTTCTCGTCCAAACATCGTTGATTCTCTTCTCGTCACATATCGATTGACGAATCAGGTATCTCAAGGGACAACAATAAACAACTGCGTCTAAGTGATCTTTTCGGTGGTCGTGGAAACAACTTCAAGCTACTTCGCCCAGCTTGGCAGCATGAGAACTGCTAGAGACTCTGTCGGCCCTGACCGGGATGATGTGAGTTTTTGGTTTGAACTAATTCGCCGCACCACCTGGTGATAACCACGCATCTTATCATTCGATGTGTTATTGGAGGGCGGGAGGACAACGATGGGCGGGAGGCGATTGGCGGGATCGTCGTCCATCGTCATTCCCCTGTCGTATTGTATTCGCTATCCTTCCGCACCGTTCAGTGGGAATAGCAAACAAAGAGTTAGCGTTTTGATCTTATCTTTTTTTCATTGCTACTCCTGCCCTATTTTGAGCAGCACCTTCCCAGTAACATCAAGATCAGGAGGAAGAAATCAACCGTGGTTCTCGACATCGTCTTAGTTTGCCTCCTTGTTGGAAGTCAAAGGCAAGATGTGAGTGGGCTCTTCCATCGCGAAAGTAACATCCGAACGAGCAACCAAGCGCAAGTGCTGCCACTGCCAACTGTGGGTCGAGCTACAGCTACGCCCCTAGAGTCTCCAAATGGAGACAAGCCACTTGACTTTTCACCTAGCAATACAGGGATGTCCTCAAAAGGCTTGCAAGATGATCTCAAGAAGGCCACCATCAAGAATCGTCTTCGGGGACAAGGGGCGCAGGATATCATTGACCCAAGTTCCATGTCAAAATCCGAGCCGATTCCTCACTCCCCAACTTCTTCCGATCGCAACCTTTCCAACGAGATTAGCCAATCATCATATCCTCGCCGTCGTCGTTTGACTCCAATTTACTGTGATTCTGTTGACAATGGAATTTGCTCCACCAATTCAAAAATTGACCTCACCTCCGAGGGGATATTTAAACCATCTTCTTTCTTATACAATGGAGCTTCTCCCAATGATTCGGTAAAGAGCCTTGTCATTCAATCTATTGTGCAGTGTACTGCTCCACTTTGTAAGATGACCTTTCGAGAATTCGACCTTCTCCAGATTTTCGGTTCCGGTTCGCTCCTTGGGAGCGATATTCAAATAGATGTGAACACTTTTCAGGTTTTACAGGGTGGCAAAGTCAGCGGTACGGCGAAGGGTGATTTAATAGGCCCCAGTCCCGGTTTCGGTACAATTTTATCCGCTTATGGAGCAAGTCATGGTGGAAGGGGTGGTTACTGGAGATCTACCATTGGCGAATGGTCAAATGACGTATATGGCTCAGAAACTGTGCCAACAGACTTTGGAAGTGGAGGTACGAACTCCGCTGGGGGTGGTAGAATCAGCATCAATGCCACCCTCAAAGTCGAGGTTGATGGAACTATATCCGAAGACGGCGGCGACTGCACCGAGACGACTGTGTGTGCGTCCGCTTCCGGTGGAAGCATCTACATTGCATCTGAAAAGGTGTTAGGGACCGGCCGCATCTCAGCCAACGGAGGTTCACTCGCAATGTCTAGCACTGACCTAGTCGCATCCGGGGGAGGAGGTCGCATCGCAATTTACACGAATGATGAATCTCCAAAGCTTACCATTTCTGTATCAGGTGGCAGTTTGAATGATAATGCCAATAATCCGTTGCCTCTTTCAGCTCAAGGTTATACGGGCACCATCTTCAGAGGCAAAAACAACAATATAGTTACACCTCCATCTCCTACAAAAACAAATGTGAGTTTTCACACAACTTGCACTTCAAAATTTCCAATCTTATCTCCACTCATCACCTCATCCTTTCCAATTACCCGAATCCCTCCCACGATGTAACCGTTATCCTTGCCAACTAAGCCCACAATGCAACCAACAATCACCCCAACGCCCCCAATAACAACAAGTGTGAGTTTTCATCGAGTATCACATGAGTTTTTGCTTGTGACCGCGACTTACAGTGCAACTTTTACCACTTGTATTCCACTCATCACCATCATACATAAATATCCGAAAGTCTCCCGCAATGCAACAAACGCCATCGCCAACGCCTCCCCCCACCACCAAGGCATCAAAAAAACCCAAGACAAAAGGAGAAAAGTCAACGTCCACGTCAAAGTCCAAGAAGTCAAAGTCCGACGACGTCGTCGTCGTCATTGTCTTCGACTCTAAGTCCAAATCAGCAAAAAAGCCCAAGACTTGTAAGGCGAAGAAAAGGACTAAATCAGGGTACGTTTCCGCTTTCTTCGCATTCTTTGGAATATGTTTCCCACAATCGCTCACTTCATTCTCCTATCGGAATGACTTGACAGGAAATGCGCACAAGGTAAAAGGCAAAAGGACGATCATGAAAGAGTGTTCCATCACATCTAGTGAGCTTATCTTCAGGTTTTGAAAAAAGTACACTACGCTCAATGCCGCGCTTACTCAGCAGCTCAAGAACTAATTCGCCGTTCACATAGATCTGTTTTCGTGAGAGTAGACTTTGGAAGGATGAAACGATGAAGTCCCAATGGGAGAGGATCCGACTTCGTCCACGATTGATGGATCAATGAATAGTAAGAGGTATCGTAGAATTGATGTCAGGTCGATAAAAATTATTAACAAACTTAACGATGTTCATGCATACTGTTGCGAGGCATCACACAGTTAAGATAATTTTCCCCGTCATTCTTCGTAGAACAACGCCATGCTAGTAAATCAAGCCGGCAACTCAAATCTGTTCAAGAAAGATATGCTAGCAACTTGGTCGTAATTCAAGGGAGAATTCCTTCCACTGAGAAGTGACGAGAGACTGTGTTCGCTGGATTGCATCCTCCAGTGGCTTTGGGCTCGTAACAACGTTTATGTGGGTGGTATGTAGTATATTTACTGGCGTCTACTATCAAAGCCGGTGGTTGTGTCCACCTTTGGAAGGCGTACAAAGCCAATATGAAGTATGCATCGTGAATAAATCATCCCAAAAGACACTCATCAACTCGCAGCATGGAGTAAGCTTGGCAGCAATCGGATTTCGTCTGCTTGAGGTAAGCTCCCGATGCCCAGCTCGGCGGAGATGCACCATCGACGCAGATGACAATCCCACTGGACTCCCACACGGGGTAGAAGTGCCCAGTGTCGGTATTGGCTCGATCTACACACGGTGCGAAGTTGCATTCGTTGTCTATTTCCCTCGATACGTATGATCCATCGGGACACGTGCGAACGTCTCCGGGACACATTGTGCCCGACGGCTCCGATTCATCCGATTTCGACATAGGAATACCACCCGTGGGGAATGACGCGTGTGGACCATCCTCGACATTGTCTACATATGACGCCGTTGCGTACGACTCTGTCAAATGAGGTGGGTCGAAGTCATTTTCCCTCGTCATCGAATCGTCGATTTCTAAAACTTCCGTCTCATCGACGAATGCATCCTCGCCGTGATGTTTCCGGAATGCCTCGGCCAAATTCGTGATACCAACTGGCGAATTCGTGGGCATGAACGTGGACAACGACGACGTGGGCTCGTCCGTCGACGATGCGGTAGGAGGAGGAGATGAATTTAGGGCGGTATTCGCCCAATTGGTCATACCCTCCATTACGGCGGCGGTAGCGGGTCGGGATGGTTCGGCCGTCGTGGGACGAATTGCGGCGGTAGTCCCCACCTGCTGTTCGACGATGGATACGTGGTCATCGGCATCCCCCCTCGTGTGTGCCATCGAGGCGAATTGACTCGCGTGGGAAGTCTGATCGGCGGTGGCCGCGGCCGCCGGCGACGCCTCCTCGGACGATGCCGTCCCCTCCTGCGTCATGCCGTCGACGAATTGACTCGCCGCCGACCCCTCTGACATCGACGACGAATCACCATCGTTTATCGTAAGAGTCGGTGAGGAGGTCGGACGTCTCGTCCTCGTCGGTCTCGATATCGTCCCGTCGTCGTCGCCACCCCCGCCGTCGTCGTCGTCATCGGCCTGCGTCGTGACGACCGACGGAGGATCCGTATTCGTGTACGCGTCGTCGCCGGTGGGCGGAGGAGTCGACGCGATGTCGGCGCTCGTCGCATCGCTCGACGGCGTGGGAGTCGGCGAATACGTATCCGGGATCTCTTCCGTGATCGACGTCCCCTGTCCCCCGTCGCCTTCACTCGTCAAGTCGCTCGACAGCGTGGGAGTCGGCGAATACGTACCCGACATCTCCTCCTCCTCGATCAATGTCACGTGTCCCCCGATCTCGCCTTCCCCCCGCCCCGGTCGCTTGGACGACTTCGCCCTCCCTCCTCCTCCTCCCTCGTCGATCGTCGACGTCGCTCCCCCCCCCTGCTTGGAGGCCTTCGCCCTACCCCCGCCCCTCCCACCTCCGTCATCCGCCGTGATATCGATCGTCGTCCCGTCTTCCCCCCTCCCGTCGTCCGCTTCACCATTTCCGAGGTCCATGGCACCCTCCCACGCTACGCAATCCTTGCAGGTGCCCTCGTCCAAGCACTGCCTCATCCTAACGCCCATGTCCAGGCATCCGTCGAATTTCGACAACCTGTCGAGTCCGCCAATCGCAGATGCCGCACGACAGTACCTGTTCAGACGCAATACCACCGCCTTGCCATGCCATCCGAAATCGTCTGCCGGACATTCCAATCCGCCGTTGATATTGTCGAGAGTGCCTCCGAAGTCGTCGTCCAACAATACGGACTGATGACACGTCCGATCGTTTTTCACGTTTTCCATCCAATAGTAGAGTCCGGCCCCCCACGCGTACTTCTCCTCCGTCGCCACGAGGTCCGGACGCTGACAGAATGTCTGCGGCGCGCCGGTCAATGCCACCGACGCGCGTATGTAATTGTAATTCCAACTCAATTGTATCGATCCCCGTCCCAAGTACATGGAATCGGCCCTAACGTATCCCGCCATGGTACCGTTGGCCGAACGTTCGTAAACGTCGTCGCATTCGCATCCCTCCGGTGGCAATAAATTCGATTGACAGTACCCGTTGAACGGACGTCCCTCGCTCGCCAACGATGCCCCGGGGGGGCATTTCATATCATCCCAATCGAACGACGACGCGTCGCACGGACGGCAGTACACCTCCCCCCCCACCTCGAGACTGTCGGCGCACATTAGATATTCCCTCCCTGCCTTGAATTCGTCGCTCTCGTGCAATGCATTCCCGAGGAATGCCGCCAATTCCGATCGTATTTGATTTTCGGTGCCCATGTTGAATATACCCTCGGTGGGATGATTGTCGTTGTATTCCCGCACGGCATCGCAGAAACCCAGGTAGGTGTACGGATGGCCGGCCTCCGGCGCGAGGGAATTGAAGACGTCCAGCGTGAGTATGGCATCGCACGGACTACCGTCGTTGACATCCAATCCCTCCCCGCCATTGTATAATCGAGTGCTGGGAGCCGGTGGTATCCTCGGACGACTCTTGTCACGACAGTAACACAAATTGTCGACGTCGCACGGCCAGTAACTCTGATCGGAGGATTGACAGGGTAAGCATTCGATATCGGACGTCGCCTGGGGATGATTCGGATTCGCCAGGCATTCGTGATCCGATGTAGTGCACGACGATTTGGTGGGGGAGCACGAGAATTGGGGCGGGACGTAACCGCCGCCGGCTGCCGCTCCCTTATCGGCGGTCGTCCTCGCGGAGTGGTTACCGCCGTTGTCGTCGTCGTCTCCCCCGGTCGTATCCTGGTGGGATGGTCGTACGAGGAGAGATATTATCGGCACCACCAGGAGGGATCGGAGGGGTCGTTTGAAGACCATGGTGTCGATGTGGTTTAAAATGAGAGAGGGTGAAGGGGGCGTGTAAAATTCACGGGAGAAGACGGGGAGAATGTGGGGGGAATGAAAGGGCTGTACTACCGCAAAGAGACACTCATCTATCCGAGGGGGCGCATCAAACCTTTTCCTCCTCGTCACTTTCACGATTGGTCTTTCAGTGGACAAAAACTGTGAATTCTATGACAGTTGCTCAGATGTGAATTCACGGGCATGTTCCCAAGGGCCCAAAGAAGCTAGAGAAAGCGGAGTTTATCACCCACAGACCTATTCCCACAAAAGTCAAATGCAAAAATCCCCATCCGAAACGATGTGAGATATATCACTGAAGAAGAGCAGTATTGGTGGTAAACGATACCTAGATTATTTATGGGAGCTCGGTGAGCTCCCAGCCTACATTATTGGTGGTGTTGGGGTATCTGCGAGCCTGAGACACATTGGTCTGTCCGTCCAAGATGTGGGAAAGTAAGATATGAAAAAGGGAAAATTTGGGCAAAAAGAAAAAGGGAAAACCCGTGAGGGGAAACCAGAGCCAATGGACTGACGAGAAGGGAGGGCTCATGTGCCAACCCAATCCCATATACCTGCATGTGTGATTCGATGAGACTCGTGGTAGGTGTCCGGGTGGTGTTTTGTGTTGTAGTCAGCCCAGTTTTTGGATCCGGCATCCCATTAAGTAACGAAACTGATCCTGAGATGCTCGGTAACGTAGCCACCAGAAGCGCATATCCATCATCTTGCTCCTGCGTGGGACAATAGTATTGCTAACAGTCCCTGAAGCAGTAGAGTTGTCTGTTTGGATAGGATTTTAGGTTGGGGCCATTCCATGTCGATGAGGGTTTGGCGGTGGGGAATCATCTCCCGGGCTGTGATAAAGAGGAAGAGAGCCGCAAGTTCGGATTTCGGATTCAGCAGCAGAAGCCATGACATATTTGATGATTTGGGCAATGGAAAGCACGGCACCATTGAATTGTGGAAAGGGGTCATTGTCCGATAGAAAGATGTGTGCTCATGCTGTTAATATCCCTATTATCTAATAGTGGGATATCCAAGGGTTATCCAAATCCAAGCTTAATCTTACCTATTACCATTACTCACAACGATCTTGTTCTAGCACATAAATTAGATCAGTTCCTTATCACCGTGTCAATAGATCAGCAGAACTGATCTAATCCTCAAACCGTCACCACCTCCACTTCCCCGGTCCTCTCCCATGGAAATCAAATCCGAACTCACTACTGAACCTGCTGTCAAGGCTGTCATCACGATCGGTGCTTTCGCGGGCATCACCACCATCATATCAAACTCTCCCAACACATTTGGTATTAGCAGGTGTGTCCTCATCACCGGCTTAGCTCTCATTATCGGCACCCACCGCACACCTCCCCTTCACGCTCGTGCCTAATCAGTAACTATGTCGGACGCTGTCTCTGCCGAGTCTATCAAGGCACAGATGCCACACGGGACTCTCACCCGTATCACAGGACTTGGCTGGAAATGTCGGCGACATGTCGGCGACATGTCGCCGACATGCGAAAATGTCGCCAATTTTCGCTCCGACATGCCAATTTCAGCGACATG
>JALLBA010001057.1:0-11798 GCA_036939675.1 Cyclostephanos invisitatus
CACAAGAAAACATGTCGCCAAATTTGCCCTGTCGGGACGAAAATAGGCGACATTTCGCCATGTCGCCGACATGTCGCCGACATGTCGCTGACTTTACCAGCCAAGATGTCATCTTTCAATGGATCTGTGGCGACAAGCTTGTTAATATAAGTGGTATCAACTTTTGCAAGGATGAGGATAGAGAACACCGTGGCAAGAGATTTTGCAGATGGATCAAATCATTTATTTAGTGGGTGCAATGGTGCGGTGACAGGTGGTGTAAAAATTCAGAAACCACGCAAGTCGGATCTTTCTACAGCCAGAAAGGATTCTACGGAGTTAGTGTCCAGGCCATTGTCTATTTGTTATCAATATATTGATGTATTTATAATATTATCCATCCATTCTGCTCAAATTGTTATCATAATATCCATAAAATACTCTCGTATGATACCCTTACTTGCTATCATTACTCGATGTTGGTCTCTTTCTCCGAATCCGACTCTCTGCTGTTGCTGTCTAAATTTGATTTGTCCTCAACATTACAATCATCTTCAATTACTTTTTCATTGTCATTGTTGCCACTTTTGTGCATTTCAATATTGACATCCATCCTCCAAGCATTCACAGCATTTTTATTCCACTTACTTGGAAGCAGCACTTGTTTACTCTCAGTTCTTTTATCCTTGTATCCTTCAACATCTAGCATTGCATCCCAACAAACAAGCACTGTGGATTTTACAATATCCTTGTACACTTCAATCACTTTGCCTTGACACCAGCGTAATTGCTGCCCTCCATCATTATCCACATAAAGGCATAAAACATCAATCCTCTTATTCAATAACTCTTCAATCTCTGGACAATAAAATGGCCGCATTGTATAAAAACACCCTTCCCCTTTTGATTCCCTCTCCTGATGCAACATGTCTGCTTCCTTTCTAAATGACCTCGTCTATCAAGGCGAGTACTTGGGACCGCAACTAGACTCCCTAACAGATTGCTTGTTGCCCTTTTGAGACCAAGTAATAGCTAACTCATTCCAACCCAATCCAACAACTCTCATGTTTATATTTTCTTTCAAAGCCTCAATCTTTCCGGTCTCAGATTCGATTTGTGCCAACATTGTCTTAACTACTCTTGGTTCATCCTTGGTAGTTCAAGCTACCTAATGGACCCTCTAGCCTGGGCAGCTTCCTTGTCAGCAGCCATTATAATAGCATCTATGTGATGAACCGAATAGGGAGAGATGGTGCTGTGGCTGTTTTTGATAGTGACGGACGCAAGGAAGTTGTTGAGATATTGATTGGCTGAAGAGGACCGGTGGGGAGGTGGAGCAGCGGGTGCTACCATATGAAGAAATAAATAATATCGCTCATGTATCTTACCTCAAATCGTTCCACAAAATCATGCAAAAACTAGAGGTCGGTCCCATCCCGGTCTTGGGCCTTTTTTGACACTCGTGACTGGCCTTGTCCCGATGCCTTCCAGGAAGTCTCGAGTGTATGGTAGTCTCGGTCTTGTCCCGCACTATTCGAGACCAAGACTCTCAATGAAATGTACGTACATACTACGTACATAAGTACTCCTTGTGTGTATGTACGATAGTTTTGTCTAGAGTATTTAGGAGTACTTACAAATTTACATACATTATCGTAGAGACAAAATATCGTAGATAGGTAGGTAGGTCCAGTGGTATTTCTTTTGCAGAGGAAAGTCTGTCATCATGCAGGACAGTAGATGCATATCATTGTAGAGACGTCCCGGTCTCGGGCCCATTTCGACACTTGTGACTGGTTTTGTCCCGATGCCTTTGAGAACCGGCAGTCTTGAGTGTAGTCTCGGTCTTGTCCCGCACTAGTTGAGACCGAGCCTCTCAATGAAATGTACGTACATACTATGTACATACGTACTCCTTGTGTGTTTGTGCGATAGTTTTGTCTAGAGTATTTAGGAGTACTTACTATTTTACATACATCATCGACTAATTTTCGTTTCAAAACTGCTACCCAATGCCATGCAATGAAGCAACTTTCGAATGCCGTCTTCGCCATCGCCCGGGGGGAAGAGTTACACTACTTCATTTATTATAGGCGGGAGGATGTAATAATTCTGGATCCATCCGTCCGTCAAGGCCATGAAGTATGGGGCATTCTGGGGATGTAGACTATATCCTATGCTGGTTTTACCAAGTTTTATGTATTTAAATATTGCACTAGGCGAGTAGAAGTAAACACAATTCAGTCAATTCAATTGTCAGTCTAGCAAAACATCAATCAACCCTAGAACTAAACAAACTAAACTCCCATGTCCAGTGTAGCATAGGACACAGATTCCTCGAGTATGATAAGCAAACTCAAACATACCGTGATATTGGCAACAAGAGGGCATGGGATGTGAGAAGACCAGCCAAGCTCTGCACGAGGGCCTGTCAAAAATCCGGCGATAGATGTACTCCGACTTGGCAACAGGTCTCTCTCAGCTAGGGTTTCACACACACTTGTTTTTGATTGGGTCTACCGATCTTCCATTCCCGGAGGAATGTTACAATGGATATTCAATGAATTTCTCCACGACTCCTAAGTTGTTAAAATAACATACCACTCCATCACAACTGCCAGCTTAAATTACTTGTTGGCTTTTAGTCTCTGCAAAAGCATGCACAAGAATGTTGTTTTGCGCTGTGGTTTCTCCGCTCTCTCGATCTTTTCATTCGATAAAGACTTATACGACCAAGCACTTTCTATCATAAAGCAAAATGATGGGTCGTCACAATTGTAAGATCATGGAGCACAGCTCAAACCCGATTTCTCTTTTTATCGACACTAGTCTAGCTTCATCGTCGTCATCCCTCCTACTCCGCCTGCACTCAGTCAATATGATTGGGTCGCAGTTCCGCAGACCCCGCCACCGCCACTTCCCTGTTCTTTCGTCGTCGCATCGCCCCCCTCCCCAGCAGAGACAATGGGCGCTACGTAGCAGCTCAAATGTTGCATGCACTACGACCTCCCGATAATGTCATAGGACCATCAAATTTGACCAGTGGCGTCAAATCGCCCAAGCCGTTCCCAAGGTTTGTTTGGGGTGGTGGCCGGCTGACGGGCGGGCTTTTGGGGGGGATATCGTACTTTGTGTACCGGTTCCTACGTGACAAAAACTTCCTCGCGCCATTATTTTGACCACCACGTAAGAGACTCACTCGAACCACGCCATCTGTCGTTTCCCGAGAATGTTTATGAGGATGCTGAACTCAACGCCTAATCTGCATGCGTTCCGCGCCGGACCTTCTCTCCGCAGTGGGAGCAAGAGCAGGATCGAGCAACAACTTCATGGTCATGAACTCTCTACCATACTGGTTGTCCGTTGCTTCGAGGTATCGTTCCCTGAGATGTAAGATCAGGATTCAGGAGGTCGAACAGAAGTGTAAGATCAGGATGGCGTTGAACTCGTCTTCCATCCCATAAAAAAATACCTAATGGGAGTGTATAGTGTGTGGGGATCTCAAACTACAGCATCGGCATAACAGTATTCTGAACAACTTAGGCGGCTTGCAACCGTCGACTTGATTCCTCCGATGGACAATGAACTTTACGAATCGTTGGAAAATTTTCCGTCCGACAAATCGCTATTACAATGGATAGATTCTTTTGACGACACAAAATTGGACTCGATCGAACCTTTGTCATGGAAAACTGATTTATCAAACAATGTTTATTGTCCAACTGACTCTACTTTTACGTCGTCCGATTGTTCAGAGGCCATAGTGGAGACGATCGATTCAGCGACACCATCTGACTATTGGCGTCGTCATCGTGAAGCTACCAGTCATCCCATTTATGCACCCGATCGCTTCGACGTAGTCGTTGGCCGTGGTCAGGCCATTCAACGACTCTCTGGAAACGAGACTTACCGAGAGTTGGTGTCTGTGAATAAGGTGCGCTGATGTTGTATGAAACTCAACTGCTCTGAACTCAATTCCTGATTCAATGTCTTGTATTTTCTACTCCTCGGGTGTCTTTAGCGAATATATGCCAGATGCCACAAAAACGACAAGGGGAAAGTGTCAAAGGTGAGGCGACAACGACTGTGTTTAACTCGTATTACCGCAATTAGACCCTGTTATCATTGTTGATAATGCTTAACTGCGATACATTTATCATACAGGGAATAGTCGCTGCTATACGCAAGGTCGGTGGCAGATTCCTCGAGTATGACGAGCAAACTCGAACCTATTATGACGTCGGCGACAACAAGGCATGTGAGAAGACTAGCCAAGCTCTGCGCGAGGGGATGTCGAAAATTCGACAACAGATTTACTCCGACTTGGCGGCAGGTCGCCCCCAGCCAGAATGCGAACTGCATTTGCTAGGAACGTCCAACGTCCCAATCCCCGCGGAGAGATATTTCGACTATTCGGTTCATTATATGCTGTCTCATTACAATGTTTATCCCCATCAAAGTATCTCGCATCTGCATGAGTGAAGGATTCCAGTGATCGTGTACTCGTGGCTTCTTGGAACGATTTGACGTATATTTTCATTTATAAATAGTCTCGTTCACGATTGAATGATCACCGCACGGACCCTCCTTCTCAATTCTAGCTCGTATGCTAACCTTCGCTTCTCCTCCTTCTCCTCATGTTTATCGTGGTCCTCGTCGTGTAACGCGTCGCGTCGCCTTCGTCGACGCCTGCCCCTCCTCGCGAGTATTCCATTCACGAGGCAATCGGTCGCAACCTCCAAGGCCTCGTTCGGCGAAAGCGTTCCGAGATACGCGCGTACGTCGGCGTTATCCACATAGAAATCTTCGTCATTGGCAGTATAATCGCCCGCCTCTAATCGTCGTCGTTCGGCGTTTCCGTCCCCGTACCGTTCCTCCCCCCCGGTCGACGTCGTCGTCGTCGTCGTCGTCGTCGTCGTCGCGCATGTCCGCACTTTTTCGCCCATCCAATGCCGCACACGTTGCAGCAATTCCGACTCGGCGCGCGATCCGCCCCGACCGATGCCGGAGGCGTCGGTCCTCCAGAACTGTCCGGTGGGATCGACGCGCCACAGGATCAGTGCGTCGCCATTCGGTCCACCGTCACCGACGAATCGTCCCCCCCCCCCATCCTCGTTTCCATCGCCGTAACGACGGGACGGGCCGTCGCGCGATCCCACGGCGATGAGGGAACTCTATATTCGAAAAAGGTGAGGAACGGGGGCTTGGCAGATTGAGAGACGACCCATACGCGAAATTAGAAGTGGATTGACGAAATCGCACGGGCGTCACGATGCGTAAGATATCATGTATAACTGTTCACTCGTCGGTTCCACCCATCCCTCTATTTTTCTTCTTTTTTTTCCGTACGAGACGACATCCCGAACTTCCCTTTGACTGCTGCGTACTCACCGATAGCATCCTGCCGTATCTCCCCCCCAACGTCTGGGTCGAATATTGCGCCATGTCCGCGATACGCCTCGCGAGGGACGTTGCGTCCACGCCGTACGTTCCGCCGATGCATCCGTCGCCCGTCCCCGTTTCCATCCCCGTAGCGGGGCCCGTCCCGCCGTCCCCCGTCCCCGTTCCCCGGTCCGTCTCGAGGGAATGATCCACGAACCACCGCAATCCGCCATCGTCGTCGTCGTGACACGCCAGCGCCAATTCGATGGTCCTGCGCAGTAGCATTTTCGAATCGACGTATTTCCCACCCGTGCCGATGAGCAACGTCGGACTGAGTATCGATATCGTCGACGTGGCGGGCGGAGTACCGCCACGGGGGGATGTACGAGTCGATGCGTCGTCGTCGTCTTCGTCGTCGCATATCGCCAGGGGCGCGCGATAGTACCGACGCCGTGACGCGGCCGTCGCCCCATCGCCTTCCGTCGCGACGACGGCGGCGATCGCGGACGTCGTCGTCGTCGTCGTCGTCGTCGATGCATCGTGCATTTCGATCGCGTCATTCGTACGACGTCCGCGATCGACGAAACGTCGACGACGTCCGCGGTGCAAGTACGGACTCAGTGGCCCGATCCCGACCATCACCGCGTATTCGTCGGAAATATCGTCGATGGCATCGCCGCCATCGCCGACGACGTCGTCGTCGACATCGGTCCGAACCACCGCGCGGCCATCGCCGTCGTCCCCCCGATGCGTCGCGTCATTCGCACGACGACGACATCGCATGGCGAAGATCGAACAATACGACGTCTCCTCGTCCCCACCCTCGCCATCGTCATCGTCGCATTCGTCATCGTCGGTCTCCATCATCGACTCGCGAGCGACGCGCTCGACGCCGTGCAATCGTCCGCCGGGTGCGAATACCGTGGGGGGGAGGGAGGAGTATCGCGACGACTCGTCGCGACGGCTGCGACGGCTTCGCGATGACGAATACGACGAGGAGGAGGAGGAGGAGGAGGAGGAGGACGCGTCGACGACGACGATCGACGACGACGACGACGATCTAGACGATATCGCGATAACGGCGATGGACACGACTACGGCGAAGACGACGAGACCATCGAGGCGATGGTTATTCCTCCTTCCACCATCGCCGTCGCCGTCGCCGCCGCCGTCGCCGCCGCATGATGATGCGATGGTGCGGGCATGACGAGGCGGAGGATGGGGGGGGAGGTTACGGTGGCGGGGACATGGCATGTCTTTCATATTCATCGTCGTCTTTGTCTGTTGCACTAGGTACGTGATACGACAGTCAGACGGGGACAGCTTCTCTTGGGCGACGCCGAGACAGCATGCACCACGCATGTTGTGATGTTGTTTGGGGGCAGCTGATTCTCGGGCCGGTAGGTAGCATACGCCAATAAAGCGGCATCAAAAGGGGGCAGCGGCACATCGAGATGAATCTCTCTTGACGATGCTCTCCCCCATATATCTCATCCAAGGATAATGAAATCATCCCTCCGTTCGCAAAACGGCTTGCCAAACTCGTGATTCCCATCCATTGGATCGAGGGACATGTCTAAGACCGACCGCTCCATCGCCGGCACACGGACCCCCGCTTACGAGGATGAAGAAACGTTCCATCGTCATCGTATTATTCCGAGCCTCGATCCTTGCCACGGCATGGTACGGTCCATACTTGCATGGGATAATGTTACAATATCAACGGATCGCGATTCCATATCCTCGGGTCGTACGACGCGGAACGACGCCCCCCCCCCCCCCCCCCCCGGGGTCAGGAGTTTTGTGAAAGGACCGAGGAATCGAATTGCTTCCACCTGGATTCCGTGTGCAACTGGAAGGATGGTTGGTGGTACGGTCCCGTGAACCACGGAGAAGCATCCGCCGCGGCAAACCAACCGACGGCGATGCTCCTGGGCACGCTCGCGGAGGATATGGATATCCTCGCCTGGAACGACCTGAATGATTTCGACGTCGACGAGCGCATCCAGGTCAATATATCTCGACATTCGCACGACGCGCACGACGGATCCGCCTGCTCGTACTCGTTCGCGCCCAATCGCCGAATCGCGCGATCGGCATGCAACGAGATATGATGGGGCGAATTTTACGTCCGCACGATGTTGGGACTCAATCGATGGATGCGAGATTATAACCAGATATCTGACGACGACACGCGGGTTTACGTCCACCTCGTGGAGAGGCACGACGTCTTCGAGGGACGTCGGCCCTTCCCTGGGGGGGGGGGGGGATGCCGAAACGATGGCAGGTTCGAGAGCTACCGCTCTCTCATGCCGAGGAATGACACGTGTCGGTGTTTCAACAAACTCATCTTCTGCGGCTATCGCATGGAAAATGTCACCGCATTCCGCGATGATAGCCAGAGCAAAATATTCCGTCGAGACAATATATATATATATATAACACCCCGTCCTTCAAGGATAGAGTGCGCAGCAGGGTCGATTTGGACGATCCAAGTGGGATAGTTTTCAAGCCGGAACCGGCGATCCCTAACCCCCAAACCGATTGAGCCATATGTCAAGACACGGCCTATCGAGAGCTACGGAGCGATTTGATGAAGACGCACTCAATGAGATACCCAAATCTAGACGAAAAGATTCACCGCTTGGCCGAATTGGGACTGATTGGGAATAACGCCATCGACGCGGACGGGTGGAAGTTGGTCGGCCTTGCACGTCGAAAATTGCGTCGACTCTGGTTGAACGTCGATGATGTCATGTCGATGTGTAAGGAATACTTCGAGACGCATCGAGTTGCTTGCATCATCATCGACGTCGAGGGAGCGGAAAGTCCCGAGGAGCAACTGATAATGCATCGATCGCTCCATGCCTTCATTGGCGTTCATGGAGCACAGCTCACACAGGGCGTGCTGCTGCCCACGCAAGGTTACGTTCTCGTATTGCTCCCCTGGATTCCTTCGTATACGGGGGGAGGTTGGGTGGCCTCAATGGGGGGGGACCCACCCCTCTGGGCATAATATTTCACAACACGGATATCAACCACTATGGGTATTCCCTAGGCAGGGAGGGTAAGCCGCTGTGCACGCACGAGGATACACCGGACGAAGATGGTACGAGGTTGTGCCTGACGAACGAGGAAAATGAGGGTAAATTCAATTGGGACGTCAGACATTTCATTGTGCCGGTCGATGCAATCAATAGCTTTCTATCAATAGTTTTGCGGAAAGGAGAAAATTCAACATGCGATGAGATGAAGTCTGGAGCGGAGGGAGGAAATTTCGTGCTGTACAATGCCTTCTGTCGTCGGAGTGCGAATCAGACGAATTTTATAACGGAGCATTACTATCGTACTCGTCGCCGGCATTGATGGCAAGCTTAGATTTAATAAATGTATTCTTGACCGTTTTATCATATGCATTAGCAATATATGTGCTTGAGCTTCGACAGCAACACTTTGTCTCTTTTCTGCACCTCTCGGTCATCGAACTGACCTACCAGCTGAGCGATACGCTCTCGCTTGGTAGCATCGAATAGCTTCGACTGAATCGCATCCACGCATGATCCCCTCAACAAGAAGCCACCCAGGGCCCTAACGAAGGCCATGGAGAATGGCGGTCTAACAATATCAATCATTCCCACGAGGAAGTATCTTACGAGAGCCGAATCCATATCCGAGGAGCTGCTACCGCCCTTCTCGAGCTTCCCTTGCACCGCTGATATCACGACGAGCGACAGGCCCTGCGTCGACAACCATAGCATCAGACGCATGCATTGCTCCTTGATGGATTGCATCTTCTGGTGAGAAATCTCGCGGTTCGAGTGGCCCAAAAATAACAGGGAGACGTCGAGCGCGGTGGGCCTGGCAAGGGGATGGTGTCGACAAATCAGCTTCACCAGGCAAAGGATACATGGCGATAAGGTCGGATAGGACGCCGTTGCGACGAAGTCTGCGCCGCTGGCATGTTCCCTTGCCCAAATCAGGAACCCCCGCGAGATCACCGGATGACGTATGCAGATGGCGCTCAGCTGTCTGCCAATGGATCCCTCCGCATATTCGTCAACCTCGTCGATGACGGTGAAGGATACCATGTTTTCAAGCTGCTCGCACAGCTGACTTCCTTTCAATATCACCTCAGAGAGAACGCCCTCGTCGCTCTCCGTCACTTCGACTCGATCGTCTGGACTCGATCGAGCCGCTCGTTCCGAGGCCGTCACCGCAAGCGCGACAAGTCGCGCGCATTTCAATCTCGTTTCGAGCTGACGGATTCGTCGTTTGGGACCGAAAAGACCGAAAAGCAAGGCGGTTACAGCGGTGGGATGTCGTATTAGCAAATCTCCGATCCTATCGGTAGACCCTCCATACGCGTACTTCAGCACGTTGTCCAGGACCTCCCTGTCGATTGGATTGCCGAGACTATTTTTTGTCAGGAGCTGGATGAGAGACGAGTCCAACGTGTTCTCGAGATCGCCGGTCGTCGAAATTCCAATATCCTCATTGTCGGCGCCCTCATTCCTCGACCTCGGATCGACCCGATGTCTCCTCCGTTGGAACAACTCGCTCGTGGTCAAGGCCACGTCTATCCTACGCTTGCGTTGGAACGTCGTTCCGGTATTCGGGGGGTGAAGCATCTCGTCCTCCAGCTCGTCCCGCAAACGTTCCCATTTACGAATCGCTCGCCTCAACATCATCGGCCGGCGAGCGTGACACTCGGATTGATCGTCGTCGTACGAGGTCAGCCTTTCGTTCGACTTGGTCAGCAGCGCCCGTATGACCTCCATCGCGTACAGGTATGTGTATGACGTGGACGTGCAATTACGACGCAGGTCCGATATCAACGTCCCCATCGGACCCAAAGACGCGTCCATCGCATCGACGACGTCCTCCGCGTACCCGTCGACGGCGGCGCATCCCGCGATCGATAGCTCCGACTGCAGCATCGAATCGAATACGCCGAAGAATTCGCTCGGATCGATCCTGTTGGCGATGTCACGATGATGTCCGAGTTTGGATATCTTCTGCAGGCATATCATGAAGAGCATGCTCTCCTTGTTCGTGGCCGATAGGTCTATGAGGAGACGTCGCCATCGATCGGAACGGATCATCCTGTCGATGAACGCCGCCTTATTCTTGTCGAGGCCCAAGATCGCGTCGCCGTGATCCTTCGTGAAGCGCTCCTTGGCGAGTTTATCGATGACCCCCCCGACGACGACGCGCGCCGCGTCCGAGGCGCCATCGCGCAGCATCGGATCGCGGTCGTCGCCGACGTCGTCGTCGTCGCACGCGTCGCCCATCGACGATGACGACCCCCCTTTCCTCCCCCCCCCGATGGATGCCCCGTCCGCCGTCGTCGCCATCGTCGCGGATTTCAATCGCGCCAACCACGATCCCAGTAGGCCGCACATCGCGGCGTCTCCGTTGTACCCGTCCAAGAGGGATTGCATCGCCATCGGTACCGCGACTTCCGGTCCTGAATGACGAACGAGCACCTCGATCGAGTCGAGCACGTCCGCCTCCATCACCGCGTCGGGACGGCGCAGTAGTCGTTCTGCGATCGTGGCGGCATCCTCCTCCTCCTCCATCGCCGCCACCCCCTCCTCCTCCACCCGTTCGCCATCGTTCGCGTCCTCGTCGTCGATCACGTTCGCGTGATTTTCCCGTCCATCGTCCACGCCTTCGCGATCGTCGTCGATCGCATCGTCCGCCGCGTCCGTCGGGCGGGGTCGGACATCGGCGGACCCATCCCCCCCCCCTCCTCCGTAGGACGACGCACCGTCCCTCGCGATGTCGCGACCGTAATCGTCGTCGTCGTCGTCGTCGTTCACCACACCATCCCCCCCCGGTCGATCCCACTGAGTCTCCCCCGTCTCGGCGTGGTAGTAGTAATACCTACCATCGTCGTCCACGTACGCGACCCAACCACCTCCCACGTCCTCCCCGTCCGCGATGCCGTCGTTCTCGTCCCTCCCGTTTTCGTTTACGTCGTCGTCATCGTTGTTGTCGACCGCGAGAGGGTGATGCAAGTCGTCGAGCGAACGTTTGGTGGATGACGATGACGACGACGAAGATTCCGCATTCGTCCCGACGCCATCGTCGATGTCTACGACGTCGTCCTCGAATCCCGGGGGTGGATCCCACGTGCTCTCCCCCGTCGTGGCATTGTGATAATATATCCCCGCACCCGCACTCGTTCCCCCCCCCTCCTCCCCATCAACCTCGCCCTCCGCGGCGTAGGCTGTCCAATCCCCGATCGTTCGCAGGCCGTCCGTGGCGTCGGCGTCGGCGTCGGCGTCGGCGCGGTCGTCGTCGTTCCCCTCCATATTATTTTAGTTTTTTTTTTGCGTGAGTCTGCTTTACTTTTTGTTTTTTCGGGGGGGGGTACCGTACGAGAGATTTTAAGCTGTATTTTTTTACAGGCCAAAAGGGTCAAACGATTTGCA
>JALLBA010001058.1:0-11797 GCA_036939675.1 Cyclostephanos invisitatus
GATTTCTCGTGATTGCTTAAACCGCGTATTGCTAAAACCGCGTATCCAACGGTAGTATGGTAAACACAAATATTTAAGCGAATAATGGATGGGGGTAGTCTAAATTTGGTCTAAATAAATTCTAAATTTTGGCGGTCTAAATTTTAAGCGAATTTTGACAGCCTCCCACTGCTCGAGGCAGAAAAACGAGAGTTCATGCACAGCTCATTTGCGGTTGACGGTTATAGTTGTCCTCCAGACTGTCGCCAATGTAGCAGAACAACACCGCAATCGCCCCCTCCTCCTGAGGCTCATCCACATCACCTCCCTCCCTCTCCCTTGACTTTGTGATGGCGATGGCGATAGTGTGGCAGTGATGCTCATCTAACACCACCTTGCAGACACAGCTGCACATGCCACAATTGTAGCCACACTGCCTGGGCCCCACAATCGTGGGTCTCTTGCCGTTCAACGCCTTTGTGCCGCATTCCAGGCAGTTGCCACCATTTGGCTGACCACGAATGTAGATGGTATAACAGACGCATCTGTGTTTCGATGACTGACCCTTGAATCTCCTTTCTCCCCTGTCGGCTGAAGCAGCTACATGAGCGGCCTCATTTTCTGTGAGTCGACTCTCGAGCTGCTGCATGGACATGTGTGTGGCCTCTTCTTCTCTTCTTGCCCGACGCCCTCACCTTCTTCTTGTAGGCACCTTGCTGTTGAAGCTCAAGGGGAAGGGCAGTCTTGTTTGTCATGAAGTAAAGTGTCCACCCCTTCTTTTTGGCAGTCTTCATAGTGCACTGGAAGCGGGCCATCTGCTTATCATCAAACGCTTTGGCCTGCTCAGAACCCCTGAGGCCAAAGTCAGTTGACGGCTGCTCAATGATTAACTCAAGCCACTCACACATCATTGTGAGAGTAATTGCTCAAGGCTTCCTGACGTTGGAAATGATGGCGACAGCAGTTTTGTAGGACTGCACTGGGTAGTGACAGTGACCTCGTTGTCCTTGTAAGGGAGGTTGATCAGTGGGGAGGTGGCATTAGATGTCATTTTCAATGATGCCTGTGAGGTGTGGTGCATGCCAATGTGGGTTAAAAACTTGTAATTTGTGACATTTTACGAGTTTTCGCCGTGTCCAAAAACTGAGATCTGCATGCCACCTTTAGGCGATGCGACAGAATTCAGAAATGGATTGTTTAATTGCTTTCTACTGACGTATCCCTCCCCTGTGAGTATCCATTGACGTCGATGAAGTCCTTCTGGTCAGTTTGATATCACACTCCTATGCTGATTTCACTCTTGTCAAGTCGATGTGCGCCATCCCCCACAGACTCACCGCTAAAAAGAGCAAAATGGCGGCGGCCAAGGTCGAAAAATGTGTCTTTGTTAGTGCAAAATGCGTGTCAAACACGCTTTTCAACCATTGTGGCCGCCATCGTCCTATGGCCGCCTTGGTATTGGTGCCCCCCACCCAGTGCCAATGCATACGACAATCAGCCAAGACCAAAAGTTGCCGTTTCTGTCGTGGTATGGCATGGTAGGTAGCGATGGAATGCCGCTATGGTAGTCAGTGGACACCATGGTGGGGGGGGGGGGTCCGAGCGAGGTCTCAACTAGGTTTAGACTAGCTATAGTATGTACGCGAGCAAGTTTTTGCCAGCGAGCAGTTTTCACCAACTGTAACCAGCTAAAAATTCTAACTATTCCTATGTCAAAAAACGCTGTGCCTGGAATGAGCCTGGAACGAGCCTGCTCAGGGCGCCAGGGACAAAATAAATTTGGGACGGCAGGGGATGAATATTGACGAAGTTAGTTTAACTGGAGATGAGAAATTTCATGGAAGGGGAGGTATCCTTTTCGTGACGAATTCATGGTTTGCACGCACAACCCCTAGGTTGGGCTCACATCGGTCTGCGGTTACTATTGCTATCTATTGACTGGTAGGAAGGATTACTAGTGCATTCAATTCTAGCTCATCAATAGTATTTGCTTTGTCAGAGAGCTTGTGCGTAAAGTCTCTGGGGTGAGTTCGTTTTTAACCTTTTTTTGGCTAATGGGGAAGCATTGTTTTCCCGATCAAACCGAGCATTTCCATGCTCTATTGACATTCACCATTCATTCAGCATAATTTGAGCCCTACCCTCTTTTGCCTTCCAGAGTCCAACACCTCTCACCCTCACTGCCGCTGCCATGATTTCCATCACTGTTTGACAGCCGCCCACAGCTGCCTCGAGCACTTGGGAGAACGCCTCCGCACCCCCCGACAAGCGACTTTCACATTGAGACAAAACTATCGTGCCCCTCTGGGGCATGGTCGCCACGGGGAGATAAATCGTGTCGCTTGTGCCTCCACCCCCCTCACCCGTGCCCGTCGCCGCTTGGATCTCTCTCCGATTCAAATCGACCACAATTTCATCGCCACCTCCCGCATTCCACCTACCAGCAGAGCAGGCGCAGACCATGTCTTTCAGAGGAATTCCAGCATCCATCAGAGCTAACGTTGCCGCATTAATCGACGCTTCTAATCTGCCACCGTCGTCTGCAAGTACAACGACTGTTATTGATATTTTACACTTGGGATAGAGATGAAGTAATATCGAAGCAGACATCGCCTTTTGGAGTAAATGGGACTGTTCGATCAGACGACGGTCGGTGGTCGGGTTAATATTCCTTCGGTCGCCGGGGGGTGCGAACGGAGTGGTCTGCATGTTTACTTCAAGCATGGCTCTGTTTCGTATTGATGGAGAAAGTTGAATGAGCCCAAAAACGAGAAATCGACGAAAAGGCCAGGGCCAACATTATCGACAACATACCTATCAGGCAACTCTTCGCTTCTTCTGCCAACATCGCACGGGCCTTTCACCACGCACAATACTTGCGTCAAGCCCATAGTAACCAGGGAACTTCCGGAACATGCACTGGTGGGCAACGCACTCCCACAGGCAGTGGTCGATGGCAATGCTCCGAGATGGCACGACATGTGCCGAATTTCATTTGGACGCCTGCCATCCGAGCGTAGATGGATGAGAGAGAGGATGTCGGTTCGCCTACCGGTCGATGATGCCATAATTTCGTTACTCCAGCCAGAGAATAATATTTGATGGGCAGGGCGGGGCCGGGCCGGGGCGGCGGGGCGGCGGGGCGTAAGGACGGAGAGATTTTGAAGCCGTGCAAGTGGCGGGGGGCTTTTTGGCGGGAGATGGAGCAGAAAAATGCAACAAACGACACGCCGCGCCCGCCCCCCGCCCGCCCCACCACGGCCACCGCCCCGCCCGCCATGAGGAGGTCGAACGCAACCACGACGTCGTTCCGCCCGATCGGACACGCGACGAATGCGCCATATTCGCTCCTCCTCCTTGCGATCGCGATGGCGACGACGACGGTCTTACGAGTGGCGATATCGACCCTAGTCGTCGTCGTCGTCGTCGTCGTGCCCTCCTCCCGCGCGTTTCATCTCCCGTCGTCGTCGTCCTCCTCCTCCCGCTCCACCGCCTGCCGCCACCGACGCACATGCGTCGGCCGCGAGTTTTCATCGTTGCATCGTTCTTACCGCCATTGGGGCAATCATGATGTCGGCGATCGTGATTCACATCGCCGACGACCAAGTCGCGCACGTCTCGGCATGTCGTCCGTCCCCCCCGACGAATGCGTCGACGATCTCCGTAGCATCGAGACGTCGTCGACATCGGCATCGACGAGGGGGGATGCGCTGCGATCCACCACGGGCATACGCCCGTCGTTGCATCCCACCGTCATCAACTGCATATCCGAGGCGCTTTTGTTGCGCAGTAGGTCCATCCTATCGCGTGTATCGCGATCGTCGTCGTCGACATCGACGAACGACAAGGGCGACAAGGACATCGACATCGACGTCGGTAATCCGTCGAACACGCCGTTGGGGGTGGCGATTACCGCCGGCGATATCGCCATGTCGTCGATCGAACGACGGAGGGATGCGTCGCGCGCGGACGGCGACATCGACGCGGCATTCACGACGGACGAATCGAACGCGGTATCCGGTCGGGTGGTGGGCGTGGTGATGAGGATGCGCGCATTGGAGTATGAATTGGCAGGTAGGGTGAATGCGGTAGATTGGGTGAAAAAATACGACGAGTATCATGGATTCGGCATCCTCATGGAGGAATGCATATCGATCTCGATCTCGACCTCGACGACGGAGGAGGAGGGGAGGGGGGAGGAGGGGGGGACGTCGGATGATGGCGATGGCGAGGGTGGGGGGGGGTCATCGTCGTTATCGATCGAGGGGACGCTGGCGGAGAAAATACACACCGATCCGCTGTTTCGCATGAATCGGGCCGAGTCCTTATTGGCAATTTTTCTGTCGACGGTGGAAGGGCCGAGGATGGAAACGTTGGGAATCGACGTACCGGGGGGGAGCGATGTGGATTTCGTCGACGAGGATCGACTGAGGGTGCTCCTGCCCGATTTTATTTCGAATCTGTGATAAGAGAAATACTATAAATAAATAAAAGGATGCCGCATCCCATCATTCCTCCCGAAGTCTGCGTCACCGGCTCGAATTCCAAATACAGCTTTGTCTGTCCCGCCGGAATTACAATGGCGTATTCTGATGGTCCAATCGACAGTTCAGACGGTATTTTCGACGTCAAAGCTTTTTTTGACTGGGCGAGTAATCTAAGTTACATAGCTGACCGCGTAATGGTGATCAATATACAGCCCTTGACTATTCGTCGATTATAATTAGTTGCAAGAAAGTCTCCGTGATATTTGAGAAATATGTGTCATATAATTCAGATCAAATAGCTTCTGATCACCGGCCAAAAAACGAATTAGTATGGCCGCTATAGACATGATTAAACAATTCTTCCTCCCAATTGGGGGAATGCGCACGAGAGGACTCCTGGTCTTGTTCTCTGTAAATCGACGGTAGATAAAAGTAGGTGATGATCAAATATTTCTGTTTCGGAGCATTTTCTTCTCGATCAGACAAGGTGAGTTGACTACCGTATGTCTTCCTCGAGTTTTCCACTCCAATAAAATCGATTTGGTCAGCACGGAACCGCATATATTCGTTCAAAACAGTCCTCCGAAATGCTGTGCCTCCGATAAGACACCTACTTGACGAAACTCTTGCGCATTGACTTTCCTGGCCGTGAACTGATGCTCCGAGGCCGTCATGAATGTAGCATCTGTGAATCCTCTTCCTCGACCGCGTTTGCCAAATCGTCGCGTCCGATGGTGTTCGCGTTTTTTTTTATGTTGATATAACGATGCGGCATAATTGGCGGACGTTCGTTCGTTGGAAGGTCGATTTAACTCGCCGATCTCCTGCGACGTAGGGGTACTTCTAACTCGGCACACTCCAGCGGTGCCAACTTCGAGGATTGCGATGCAGGGGACGTCCTCGGGGGACCACCGGGGGCACTCATCTACAAAGCTCCCTCGAATCTTGAGTCTCCTCTTCTCGTAGGTCATGCGGCGAATGTCATAGTGCATGACATTCACTGCGCTGGAACATACGTCAAGCTCGGAGCCGTAGGTCTTAAGCATGCTTACGAGCATCTCTCGGAGTTCTCCAAGGTCGCTCCCGGCGTGATCCCTAGTGATCTTCTGCATCAATTCGCGATGAGATACGTTCGATACCATACGCTGCATGGCCATCAGCAACAGATCGCTCAAGACGGTTGTTATTCCGGCGGATAAGTATTCGGAAGAATCGTTGGAAATTCGAAGCAGACTCTTGATATGGACCAATCGATCTAACACGTGGAGCCAGAGCAGCGGCCCTCGTTCGTTGTTGTCCAGCATCAGATGGTCATTTTTGTTGCGTTCGCATAGGTCTAAGGCCGCGGCTAGAATTTGCTTGATGCGGGTGATCTCGTTTTCTGCCATTTCATTGCGGCGAACATCGGTTTTGCGGTACCTTCTCGGGGTGTCAATTTTGGACGACCCACCGAGTTGGAGGGTTCTTCTGAGCGTCATCATGCGTGTGTCGAACGTCTGCAGCATTAATTTGATAGCGCTTGAGACGTCTCCTGTCCGCTCGAGGAGGTATGCACCTGCATTGGTGATGTTGTTTTCTTGGCATAGTTTCAAGGCGTCAGGCAACCGATAATTGCGATTGTTGGAGAGGTAATGATAGACATTATCAGGCTGAAATCTCGCCATGCTCTCGAGGTACAGATAATGGTGGTTTTCTGTCATATTGGCAGATAATTCTTGAGCGGCTACCGGTTCCATTTTTTCAAGGGCCCCAGATAAAATTGCATGGAGGAAGTCGTACTCAAGTCTCCCTAACTCAATGCCTTTGAGTGATGATAAGATCATGTCAATATCTTCGACGAACAATGCTGCAGCGAGACGAGCAGCTAGCACGGAATCCAATTTTACAAGCTCTGGAAATCTTTGGACTAAAACGTTTTTCAACAGGGGTGCGTTGGAACCGGAGCATTCTGTCCTTGCATAAACAAAAACTCCCTTCTTGAAATCATTGTCCTCGTCTTCTAGATAGCAGTCAATCGATCGGTGAAAATGATGCTGACATTTATCGGACAAGCTTTCCCGGTCTCTATTATTTGTGACCCCCAATTTATGAAGAAATAGCGCTCCTCGTGTCATGCGAACCTTCTCAATACTGTTTAAAACTTCATCCAAATCATATGATGATCGGTGTAGTGCATGCAGCAATACCAGGATGTCGTCTTCCGATGCCCCTCTTTTGTTGCATTGCCGATTAACAACTTCACCAGTGAGAAATTTTGGTGCAGTTACCACGCCAAGCTGCAAGTACTTCGCCAAGAAGTCGATGAAAATATTCTTTGCCTTGACTGATAATTGCGACATTTCCTTCGTAGACCCGAAATGATAAGCTGAATCGACCAAACTCTCTGACATAATTATTGATGACAAAATGTTGACGAGGTTCTGCCTATCGGGCAGTAATTTCTGGCCATTCTCATCCTCGTCAGGAGAAATCGTCACCGTTATCGCGTTATCAGTATCATATTCCATCGCCCAAGATCCCTGCGCGAGGAGTTTATTTTGTGCGAACCTAGCGAGAGGGTCATCAAAAACTATAGCCAAGCAATCGAGAAATGCTTTGGTGTCGACTAATAAGAGCACTCTGAGATAGGGGTATGATAAAGCGCGAATACCGCGGAAGGATTTTATTCTAGTCGGAAGTTGCGAAGATTGTGTACGTTTGGGAGAACTGTAAATCTCACGAAGGAGGATTTGAAACAATTCTGGACGCAGAGTTTGTCTTCGTTCCTCGGGTAGTATAAGATCACCCTTGGGAAATGTCTTCCCCTGGAAACAATATTGAAGATAAAGACTTCGACATTGACAAGAAGAAATTCAATATTAACGACACGCCAAATATTGAATACGATCCTCCAAATGAGCGAAATCGCCACTCACATTGCTTTGAATCCATTCTGTTCAAACTTATTACTAAGAATGCCATCCTTTCTCCGATCGGCATACACGTTTCCTGCGGTCTCTGTAGAGTCAAAAACGACATCAAGTAATACCTCCAACGGAGACGTGTAATCATCCAAGCCGCTCGAATAAACATGAATAAGTCCAGTATACAAACCGTGTTTTCTCAACAGTGACAGTGTCGAATCGAAGTCCATCATATTGCACTGCATGTGAAGAAGGCATCGCTCTACCATTGATAAATCTTTCAATTCCTTGCAATGTGCAACGTATAACACCATCGCTTCTGGGGCGATATATTTAAGCTTATCATGAAGTACGTAAGTCTCCATCACGTCTAGGAATACCTGGAGAAGTAAAGTAGATTAAGAATTTTGAAGGGGAGGGGGGCAACATAGACCTTGGTGCAAGAACTCACATTGATAAACCGCGCCTCGTAGAAGCAACGAAAGATTGGACCGAACAGCAAATCAAGTCGTCTGGTAACAATGCAAAACTCAATGCAAACTCCTGATGTAAATCATCGAACGAATCAAGTAGCCATGACAATTAGGAACAAGACATATTCGTAAAATGAGGGCATGGAACAGAAATGGCTTTACCTGATAACATCTCGAAGTGGCTTTCAGCGAGATTCAGTCGATGCGAATTTTCGTTAATCGACGAGGAGTATCCCACCGGAGAAGAATCGGGTGCATTGTCTATAGCAAGAATCAAATATCGCATCAACAATTCCGCCATCCAAACCTCATCCTCGGTCAGCATCGACGGATCTATTGTCATGACATCTAGGCTATTTAAAGTCAACGATGGGTCGTTTCGTTTGTTATCTTCCTGACTTTTGATAGTGCTTTCGTAGTGATCGAGAGCAAGGGCCAACGCTTCTAGCCACTGCCCGCCATCTTCCAACGACATTACTTGTCTCCTCGTCCCTAATGCAGTTATCTCCTTGATCTCACCTTGGCACAAAACCAGTAAACGATTATCACTTGATCGTATGCTATTCATAAAGGTTGTGCAATCATTCCAATTTGGCTTTTGAAACCCCAATGATGCGGAGAGGTGACGACGGCTCAGTGCAAATTCTGCGTAAACCAGCTTCATGCCCGAAAAGTCGAGACGCTCCTGCATCGTCATTATGACAGTATCAATAATGATGAATTCATTAGTGATGGTTAAGTAAACCAACGAGCGTTTGCCCAGCCAATTCATTGCCACAACAGGTGCCGACGCGTCAAATTCATCGTGCGTTCCAAACGCTGGCCAGTGGATGGTAGCGGCGTCGTTGTCATCCCCAACGGTGGTAGAATCGTTGTTTTCGTCATTCTCCATAGCAGGAGGGGGACAAGCACGCAGGAACTGAAGGCAGCATCCCCAGGCCCTCGCCAATATCGGGGTGACTGAATGTCCGCCACCGCAAACGAGTGCCCAGCCCCACGACAGGCATGGCAGGTATGGCACTGGGGTGGAGTCGACATTGTTCTTCTGTTGTTCTTGCTGTCGCCCTGCCACCACCGTGGACTGATACGTCGACGTCGAAAGGTAGGACGATGATGCGTACGAGGAAGCGTAATTGGACTCACAGGACGATGAAACATGCGTCAGTCGATCATCATCGCCAATCGTCGGGTCGATGCGCTCCGTCGAGGGTCGCGCCCATCGATGTAGCACAGTCACCATCGGCTCGACCGACACTGAGAACGAACTCCTGCTCGAAGATAATGCTATCAAGACTATCCTATTATCATATGGCGTCACGGCCATGTCCTGGGGAGGCAACGTATCCATCGCCAATATTTGCCCAGCCGTCCCATCGAGAAGACATTCTGTCTCGGCCGAGTACGCTGACAACCATCCCCTTGAGAAGATCAATTTGTTAACCAATCCACTGGCATCGACGATAACAGCACCAATTTTCTCGGTATCGATCATACCTCTCCTGCCAAGATCCCCGGCCACGGGAATGTAAGTGAACCGCGCTGCACATATCGACGAGGAGTGACTATCAACGGTCTTGAGAATAGCACCCTTAATGACATCCCACAGGATCACCTGTCCAGTTCCGTAACCTGCCAAGAGAAAATCGCCCTGAGATGATAGATCGATGGACGTTACCGACCCGAAGTTGAACGATGTGGACGAAAATGCTCCTAATGCTGTTACGGCGATCGCTGGGGTATCGTTTCTCTTACCCCCGGCAGCACTAGCAGCGGCGGCGATGCCGTCGCCACCACCCTCTCCTGGTGTGCTGTTCCTACCCAATATTATCTTAAGCTGTTCGTACAAATCGAACACCCGCACTTCGCCGTGCTGATTACCGACAGCTATAAATTTGGAATTCACAGCGAGGGCTGTGGGCAACGGCTCCGTTCGTGCTCCATTAGTCTCCCCTCCCCTTGTGGTAGTCTTCAATAGTGGTATAGAATTCTCAAGTGGTACTGATAGCATGGATTTTGTTTGTATGATACCCCCTGAGAAGCCAAAACGTGGTTGCTGCTGCTGCTGCTGCTGTTGCTGCTGACTATTTCCCTGCGATTGCCATGACGACAATCGCGACTTGGTCATCAACTCTACACGCGGCTTCATTCGACGCTTCACCGCGAGAGGTGACACGACATTTCGCAGGTTGTTGGTGACTTTGTTGGTATTTTCAGTGACGGTGATATTGCTACTCGGACGAAGCAATTTACGCTCAGCGTTCTCGGCGTGTCGCATGCACCTCCTTGAACGGAAGATGCCATCTTCGTCATAGTCATCGTCATGATCGCGGTCAACTTCTTGCTGCTGCTCTTGCTGATGCTGCTGCCATCTTCGCTGATCATTGCTTGTGGCGGCGGTAGCAGCGGCGGTCTTATTTTTTTCTCGATTTAGAAAATTCTCGTCGGCGGTGTATTTGTCGTAAAAGGAGTACTCCAATGACCGATCCTCTCGTCGTTGTCTGCCACTATGAACGTACACCTCAGTATGGTCATGTTCCTGCATCTGTCCCTCCCGTGCCTGCTTGCCGCCGTCCTTCCTGCTCAGGGGATGTTGCATCATTGATGACAAGTTTTTTACGTCGCCATACGTCTGGGCATCCCTCGCGCCATAATCGAAGTTCAGGCAAAAATTGGTGTCACTATCATCGTCGTCGTCCTCTCCATCGTTGTTGGAAGAAATGATGCTGAATGTCCTCCTCTGCATCGAGGAAGAGGAGGAGGCACTCCTGTGATATTTTTTCATATCCAAAAGGAAGTAATTGACGTCGTTATGATCATGATCGTCGTCTTCATCGTCGCCAACGTCATCGTCCTGGATAGAATTTAAGATGGCATCGATCTCGAAGGAATGGGATAATGGGACATCAGTTTTGATTGCGTTATTCCTCCACTCTTGTGCCATGACCAATTGGACGCCGCATTTGTTGCCGCCATCGGCATTTTCACTCCTCCTCCTGACAGGCGATGAAAAATTACCGAACCCCCCGACAATTAAGGCAGTGTCGTCGTCATCATCATCATCGTCGTCGTCATCGTCGGCCTCGTCGAGGATTGATTTCAATAAGGAATCGACGTCCCTATTCGAGATGGAGGTGTTCACGTTGTGGTCCATCTCCGTGTTATTGGCCACCTTCGTCCCTGATCTCATAAGAACAAACTCCTCGTCGTCCACATCGTCATCGTCATCGTCAGCCTCCATCAGTATTCTCTCCAATTCCAAACTGGCAGTGGTGGAGGAGGAGGGACCCCCGCTGCCAATACCTTGGCCGCGATGACCGCACCTAGATCCTCCTCCCCTGGCATTACTCTCCCTCCTCGCGCGATGATCGCGATTTAGGATCCGATCGACCACGTCATCCGGTCTACTCTCCTCGTCGACTTCGCCGTCCCCCCCCGCGCCAAGCCCTCTCATCCCTCCCCCGATGACGACGGCTCCCGCCCGCCTCGCCGGAGCCATTCGGCCGCCACCCCCGAAAGCCGCCGCGGTCGTTCCCGCACCGTCGCCGATGGCGGCCGCCCGATCGTGTCCAGCGTTTTCCTCGTCGTCGTCGGACGACGGTGCGTCGAGTATGGCCTGCAGCTCCATATTTTATCGAGAACACATTTTAACAGCACGTTGCCGCTCGAGCCAGCATGGCGCGCACTAGTTATGTACTTGCCTACGTACTGCAGGTTTGACCTCAATATTTACCTCGAGGTTTTGAGAATTGAGAATTTTGTGTCCAAGCCCACTGGAGGTTGCGGGAAATCGCAGGTACTAGGTAGGTGCCACAAAACAGGTGATATTAACGATACACTCTATTATTTGCCAACACTTAGGTAGATACCCCTACCCTACCTACCATAGATACCATACTCTACCTCTACTGACACCTCATCAATGTGTATTTGTTAGGCCCACCCTAACTCTAGCTAG
>JALLBA010001059.1:0-11804 GCA_036939675.1 Cyclostephanos invisitatus
ATAGCCGCAAAAATTTTGGCTGAACTACTCTAGGAGCTCCTACGTTTTGGCTAAAGCCCTTAGATGTTATGGTAGAGTCCATCATATCTCTCATTCACCCTATTACAACATCATGGATTCGTGGTGTGACGTTCACCGGGTCGTAGGCGGCTGGTGCCGTCCCGGTTCGATCATATCATCAGGTCTCGTCTCCCACCCTCGACAAATTTCGGCATCCATCCGATGGACGACGATATGATGTTACGTGCTACTACCTCCACCCCCACCCCCCACGCCGCGCCGCGCCCCTCGTGGAGGGTGATGGAATGCACGTCGAGGGGCCGGATCGTCCTCCCGGCGATTACCACGTTCCTCCCTCATCCTCGTCCGAATACTTTCCACTCCTGACGGTCGCGCCATCGGATGGAGAGATCGACGAGGAGGGACCGCTTCCGCTGGAAGAAACGATGGACGCTTCATTCTAAGTTATCGACGACGGGACCGAATCGATTCATAATGCCGATGAGGAGGACGAGCCACATATGAAAGAAGAAGACGACGAGGAGGGGGGGGACAAACAATCTACGATTCCGCCGGAAATGATAGCCGCCGCGTTCGAGAGGCGCTTCGACGAGGAAGAGAAGCGGGAGGAATGCGATGACGACGAGGTATCAGTACCAGGTCCTCTTTCGCACATGCAAGCCGCATCGTGCGATGCAATATGGACAACGTCGATCACGAGGCAGGGAAGGGAGCGCACGAATCGATGGATGATGATGCAGGCCCTCAAGTTCCAGAAGAACGAATCGCCTCGGCAGCACACGAGGAGGAAGATAGCATCATCCAGGATAATGGTCGCTTTCGTGAGATTGATGATGATGAAACACCAGTGACTAATAGATCCATCTTTGTCGTCGGATCAGTCGCATTACACCGCGACCAAGGTACGGGTTGGAGCATTCTCGATCGCTCCTACCTATCAGAGTAGCAACGATACAAGTTTCGCAACAAGCAGTCTCGGTCGAGTGGAAATACAGTGTCTCACCACCGAGGAATTGATGTCACAACCTCGGGGGGTCGATCCAAATAACCAATCCCTCCTTCCCCTTTTGGAGGCAAGACTCGTGCAGGATACACCCGATGAGCCGGTATAAGTATTTATAAATGCGAATTTACGCGAAGATGAGCTGGTATATGATGCTGTTATATTGAAACGTAGTCTGTTGTGAAAAGTTCTTATCGGGTGCAATCTGCTGCTCGTTGCCGCTGCCTTAACGGTATTGATCCTATTTTCTGTTTCCGTGGGGCGTAAGGAGTACTCGATATGGCAGCAACGGGGTCGGGCGATTGTGGGTGATGGCAAACACGACGAATTCGGTTCCTCGGTGGCCCTGTATCTGCAGATGCCAGAATTATGGTGATTGGAGCACCGGGCAATATTCACGATCCCAGCGATCTGAGAAAAGGATACGTGAGGGTATATTGAGCCGATGAAAATGACAATGGAAGCTGGATCCCGCTCGGCCAAACCATTTACAGTACTGCGACGGTGGATTTTTTTTGAAATCCTGTGGGCATAACTGGCGATGGCACGATTATCATCTGTGGCCCTCCGGGAAAATACAATTACGATCCCAATTTATTCAACGTGCATCAGGTTTGCAAGCGCTGACGGAGTAATGTGGCAATTGAATATCCTCAGCATCTCATCCATGGATGTTATGATACCCCACTAAGACCTTAACATCGAACAAACAACGAAGGAAGGCAAATCAAAGTGCCGGGTTTGCTAGAGAAATAAATGTCACATTAAATTATATTGGTACAAATCTACGTCCCGTCCCTCTAGACAGAGAGATGATACAATCAATCAATCGATTCGATTCCATCATTTAGCATCTTCTTCGCTAGCGTAGTGGCGGCGCCTCCTTTTATTGCCACCCCCGTCCGGAGACGGATCCACGTCCCCCCCGACCTCGTCCGACCTCGGCCTCTTCTCCCCGTCGTCATCATCCGACGTCGATGCGCGTCGACCTTCCTCTTGTGGGGAATTCGACGACGACGCCCGTCGGGGGCTCGATGCGCGGGGCGAAACATCATCCCTCGTCCCGAAGGCGGCGGATCGAACGAGGAGGGCCGGCAGGCGACGATCGTACGGTAGGTCGAACACCACGCACGGATTGATCCCGCCTCCATCGCCGCCGTCGTCCTCGCCTCCCTTCCCGGGGCGATTCGTCGACGTCGTCACGCTCGACGCGTTGACGTACGCCGTCGTGCCGTCGTGATACACTCCGTACCCCTCGTGTACGTGTCCGAAGACGTGCAACCGAGGACGCAAGCGATCGCGTACGTGCTTCATCAACGAGACGCACCCGACGCGATGATTCCCGGAGGTGACGTCGCCCCGACCGAGTGGCGGGCCGTGAGTGATTAGCACGTCGACGTCGTTTGGTATGCGTTCCCAATACGCGTCGATGTCCCTTCGGGGGACGTTGAACGCCCATCCGCCGAATTCCGGCTGATGCGGCGAGCCGTAGAACGATATGGTACCGATTCGAGTCATGGAATCCTCGAGGTACGTGCACGATCGTTCGAGGCGCGATCTCGCGTCTCGTACGTCGAACTTATCGACCTGACCGGGCAGTCGGAAGCGATGCCAGACTTTATCGTACCGATCGGTCTCGAACGTGAATTCGTGATTCCCCGCGATGCATATTATGGCCGTGCGTACCGTGCCATTCCGTCGTAGCTCGTCGAAGTAATCGGCCACGTCCGCGATCCTGGTGGCGTCGAGGCGGCACGCGAGCGAGCGAGCGCGACGTTGACGAAGGAAAATGCGACGAGGACGATGGGTGGAGATATTTGGGAATTCGCCATAAAACGACGACACGAGCACACGACACAAATCATGATTCCGAGGAAAACTCACGTTTCCGGTTCCCCGACATTGGTGAAATCGCCGGCGTGGATAAGAACGTCGCAGGGCGGAACGCGCACGCAGCGATGCCTCCCGTGGGTGTCGGAGATGCACGCGATGCGCAGTACGCGACGACGACGACGATCGTCGTCGTAGTCGTCATCATCATCTTCAGCCTCCTCCCGCGGCGATGATTGATCGCGATCGAGCCCGGGTCGTGGAGGAGGGACAACGGCGGCGGAGGTCGTGGCGGGTTCTTCGACCCCGAGCAGAAGCGATGGCGGATCGACGAAGGCCTGGTGGGAGCGAACTCGCTCCCATGCCTCGGTCGGATCGTCGACGGGGAGGATCGGCTGTCGCGGCGGGGTGGAGAAGGGGCTCGACATGGCGGTGGCGCTTTATTTGCTCCGGATGTTTGACGTATCGTATCGTATCGGATCGTATCGTATCGTATCGTGTCGTATCGTATCGTAGGGTATCGTATCGAATGACTTTTTCGGATCACGGACAGACCACATCGAAAGCGAATTTTCAACATTCCCCATAATATTCATGGTATTTTAGTATTATTTCTCCTCACACGATGGCGAAGCGGAGACCTCCTCAGAAAGAGCCATCATGAACTGTCCCGAGCAGCGTCGCGCGGACGATACGATGAATCACGCGACGAATCATGGCGATGTCGACGACGACGACGACGACATGCGAGAAACGTCGCCGGAATCGGCCGCACTCGCCAGGAGTGCCGCGCGCGCGGCCATGACGTCGTCGTCGTCGTCGGCGTCCACCTCCTCCTCCTCCGTCGTCGCGACCGCTCGTGGTGCGATGAAGGCCGGGAGGGACGGCGGGGGTAGCAAGGGCCTCGTGCCCACGCCGCGCGGTGGCGGTAGCGCCGCCAACTTGATCGCCAAGGCGTCCGATCGCGCCTCCGTGGGACTTGACGTCATCAACGCCGGATTGGAGCATCGGGATCATCATCGTCCCACCATCATTCCGCCCACTCTCGTTCCTCCTCCTCGCGACGTCGTCTCCGGGACGACGCTCCTCCCCGAGAATTCTCATCCCGTCGCCAACGCCGAACTACCCGCGCCGCCTCGCTCGACCGCGCGATTCAATATCCTCCCCCCCCCCAACGTCAGACTCCACGCCGTCGTGCACGCCGGAATGGAGGGGGGGGGGAATCGTCATCATCATCGTCGCGGCGACGTCGGCGCATCCGCATCGTCGTCGAACGACGAGAGCATTGGCAAAAGGGAGGGGACGGGGGGGGGGGCGGATGGGAAATCGCGAATGCGCCAACGCCAAGGAACGCATACGGCGAAAGTGGTCGAGCATTATTGGTCGGTGGCATCGTACTACCCCATCGTACGTCGCGTGTCACACGCCGCCGGATCGTTCGTAACGAACGCGATACTCGGCATGGCGGTATTCGCAACCTACGAGTCGGTGATCGAACATATGGTAATACCGACGTCGACGAATCCAACCGCCGACGACGGCGACGATGGTACGAGGGAGGATGATACGACGATGGACGCCATGGACCGCGCGACGTTGCCCCAGCACGTCTTGGCGGGTGCGACGGGGGGATCGGCACACGCCCTGCTTTCGCTGGCGCTCGAGATGAAATTGGTACCTCCGGGCCTCCGTGTCCCCCCCCCGTCCCTGTCGTCGTCGTCGAGCGGCGGCATTGGGAGGTCGTCGCCGTCGCATCCCTCGACGTGGTGGACGTCGAAGTCCTTGCGCCTGCGCCTTCCCCCCCCGCGTCATTCGTCGTCGACGATAATACATCATTCCCTGTCCCACTCGGCATTGTTCGGAACGTACCAACTGTCGAAGCGGTCGCTGACGCGGCTATGCTCCCGTGGTCGTTCGGGAGACGATGGCATTCCTCGTGGCGGCCGCCTCGATGATGACGACGATGTACTTCGATTCGCGACCATCGCCGTGTCGGGCGGATTGGCGGGACAGTGCCAGCACGTCGTCGGCCACATCTCGGAACGGCGGTTGGGCCTGGTGGTGGAGGACGCGAGGAATCATCCCCTGCCATCCTCGTCCATGTTCGTTTCGCCTAGGCGTTTCATGACGTCCTTTTCCTGGCCGACTTGGAGGTCGACGGCGTTGACCTTCCCGCTGAGCGCGGTGGGTTTCTTGGCGTACGAGTACGGAAAGCTGATGATGACCGTCGACGAGGGCGTCGATGGGATGGCGTGAATCATGCGCCGATCGACCATACATGAATGATGTATCATAGTCAAAATTAGGGCTACACTGAACAATTCAATAGTATCGTATCTACTATTAAAGTTTAATAATGCACCATGTAATCTTTCCTTTGGAAGTATCTCTCTCCATCGGACCATTGTGCATAGAAGAAACGCCATGCTTGTGGAGTTATTTGATGAAGACGTAGCTGGATAAATCGTTACGCATCCAATGCGCATTGACGTTGATCATCTGAGTGAATAAGGTCATCCTGACGTGCCGACGTGCGAGCTTCTTGTTCTGACATTTGTCTTCGGATGCCGTTTCACGATGGAATACTCCCGAGTGCCCTTGAAAATCGAGTAGTAATATGCCTGACAGTCGCCGGCGGTCTTGTTTATTCGTTTCGAAACGAACGCAAAGTTCTTCTCTTGGGTGATACTCCTCGCGAACGTTCTTCTCGTCTCCGGGGACCAATCCAACCTTCGTGGAGGTATCGTCACCTTGTCAAGAATCCCTGACGATAGTATGTTCGTCGATAAATATCGAAACACGGACGACGATATTGAATAGTAAGAAGTTGGACGGGATTTTCAGCTCTTAATATTTGTATCCGAATAATTTACCGTTGATTTTGTAATCATTTTCGTGGAATAATGCCAGGGCCATCTCTTTTCTGTCGTGTGGAATTAATGATTCCAGTAACTCGATCTCTTTGGATGCAGCGCCCATTTTCGAGTTCCAAACCTGCATCGCCTCGCTTACGTCAAAGGGGAGAGGGGTGGGAGTTAGCTTTGTGATTACGACGAGAATGCAATAGGACGTACCGCCCCCGGGAGAGGAAAACTGGTTCCAATTCGTCCTTACCATTGTTCCTTAGAGCTCCTTTCGCGTTCCCAATGATTCGGATCTGGGAGGGCGGAGGCTGGAATCATCCCTTCGGTATCATGCCGACTTTTTAGTGTAGCATCATCTTCCTCGATCGGATATTCTTCGTCGCTGCTCACAACGGGGGATGGTCCGTCGCGCTCTTTAGACATCGAGACGAGGCATTGCGCGACAAATACCTCTTCGCGATACGAGCATATTTCATTCATTTCTTATTTGCCGTTGGCACGTGTTGACGAAAGAAGATGAATACCACTTGACTGATATCTGTACTTTTGATAATACTATCGAATGATAACAAACGTCTTCAGTTTTTTTAAATATAAGTATGAAAATGTAAATGAATGAAAATAATCTTAGACATGAATGCGATACGATTGTTCCTAAACGAAATATAACTATGTACTCTAAATGACGCATTGTCGCACAAAATGAAAATTGACATCGGCCGGAGTTGCCAATGGCTCATCGCGACCGCGGCGGGACCGCCGCCGTTGCGGTGGCCGTCCTTGATCTGTGTGGCTTTATGTCCTCCTTTACTTAGTACTCACGACAGAAAGGTCTCCTCTGTATCCAAGTATCGTAGATTCTCAAAAATCACAAGATCTAGAGCATCAACGCCATCATGTCGACAACTCCTCCCCCGAATCACGAGGACGAGGACGATGCCCCGCCCTTACCTGCATCGTCGTCTATCGCGTCCGCCATCGGCACCGGCCCCACGACGAATATACGACTCTACGTCCGAGCGAAGGGACTGCCTAGAGTTGGATTGTGGCGTCAGCAGCCGAGCGTCTTCGCCAGGGTATCGTTCTCGGATGCCGATGCCAACAGCGTGGGCGGCGGCGGCGGGGGGGGGGCGACGGGAGAACGAAGGACGTACGAGACCGAGGTAAGTTGAGAGAGTGTCGCTCATTCCAGAAGGAACGAAGTCGCCAGATGTTGTCATAATTAGAGCTCTCACACGCGTCCCCGGACTCACACAAACGACAAAAAAACTCACCCATCGCGCCCGCTGATTGATGTTTAGTTGGTGCGCAAGTGCTCGAATCCGAGCTGGGCGACGTCCTTCACATCGCGGTTCGAGTATGGGGTACAGCTGCTAGTCTTCGTGAACATATTCGCCGTATCGAGAGGTAAACACGTGCTAATAGGCAGGACTATATTCGACGTAGAGGACGTCTTGGGCACCGCGATGAAGACCAAGGCGCGTAGGTTGATGGACAATCTTGGCATGTGAGTAGTAATGCATTCTTTCGAACATTACACTCACTCACACATCCCCATACCTTATTTCGACATCTCACGCCACGTCATATCCGTTTGCGATCGCGCGAACTTAAAAAAGAGTACTCGTTACCATCGAGTCAGAACCTGCTATGGGGGTGGTTGAAAGCGACGACCATGACCACCGCATCGAAACCTCTTACGATGAACTCATCGACCGTTTCCGAGCCCTAAAATGTAAGGATCTGTCTTCTGCCACAGTCCCACCCTCCCTCCAGAAGATCAAGGTCTTCCTAACCCGCGCCGAAGAGCTAGATCGGGATAGGAACAACCCCGATTCGCGCGTCGTCGCTTACAACGCTCGACAGTACGCCGTCCTCATTGGAATCCCCCTCGCCGGCCAAGATGGTAGCGCCAAGACCTGTCTCGGCGAGCTGCTGAACCAGCTCGAGAAGGAGAAGGAGGCGATGTCGGTATTCAACAGGGTCGAGCATTGGAAGATATGTCGCAAGGTTGCCGATCGGATGTTCGACAAGGCAGACGTGGAGGATCGGGCGAGAATTGCGACCAAGGGAACGGCGAAGAGCTTCTATGTCGCGAGCAATTACTACGAGATATTGCATCAATTTTACGAGGAGGGAGACGATACTGGAGATGATGACGAAACCAAGGAAAACAAGGAGGAGGAGGGGAAACGGAGAGTATATTGCAAATGGAAAGCTACTGATACATTGAACGCAATCAAAGAGGGACGGACGCCGGCTCCCGGGGGGTTTATGGAAGAGGATTCCGGGGATATCGATATCCTGTCGGTCACACCTGTAGGATTGACCTCATCTTCCATCGCGCATGATTTGGAGATTGTCGAAGAGATTAGGGACGCCGAGGTTAAGATGTTTTCTGCAACTCCTGCGCGCAACGACATTCTCTTGGAATTGCTGGCGGTTGAAGTGGCTAGAGTGGTAATACGAAGGTGAGTAAGTAGGACAGGCAGTAGGAACGACTTAACTTAATTTAGTGGAGAAGAAATAATAAACAACTTCATTGTCTTATTGGGAGATACCCCCCGCCTGAACAGGCTGCACTGATTGATCGCGGCACTATTACGTATGTATACACCCGCGTGAAATATGTTGGCAGGCCGGTATTTCAAGTAATACTATTATTTGCTTACTTTTATATTCGAGACATTTTTCATTTGCTGTCGGGTTGATTGCGACACTCCTTTCCGTCGGCGTACACCTGGTCTTGTCGTATAAGGTTCTAGATCATTTCCTAATGTTGCAAGACCATCGCTGCGATCGGCTGTGTCCGAAAAAATATCAGCATGATCCATTCTCCAAGACCGTAGCGTATTCTCCGCACTTTGCTCGCCCCAAGCATCAGATGGGCGACGTTCTATTTCAACCACTATTGCGCCTGACACGATGCGATTAGCTTTTCCACTATTAGCATTTGATGCATTAATCACCATGGTTGATGCATCAACATCGCCAACATGTCTATGCACAGGGTGAAAGTTTTTCGTAACCACTCCTCGTGATTCGTGAATGTGACCACAACACCAGAGGCGCGGTTTGTGCTCAGCGTGCTCGACTAACTCTCTTAAGTAAGTCGAACCTGCCGAAAACCCATGGTATGTCATGTCCAAAATGCCCTTGGGCGGTTCATGACTCACTAGGATGTCGCATTCTGAAAGAGATACCGACGAGGACAATCCCTTCTTAATACTTCGAAAAGCCATGCGTCTCGAATAGGGCTGGAGTGCGAACGACACCCCGTTGACCGACAGCGTCGACGAGGACCTAACGTACAACGCCTTCGAGTTCGGGAACAGCACTTTGGCCGGCGAGTCCGGGTCGTGATTCCCCTGAACGACTATCTTCTCCGGTATATGAGTCTGGCGTGCGAGAAAGTCATCAAGGCGACGAGCGGCGATTCGTTGATTTTTTTTGCTTCCGCTGGCCGCGAAGTCCCCACAGTGGAGTAGGACGTCGGCCTTGGGAAGGAGGAAATCATCGCAATGGACCACTGGAATGCGGTCCTCGGTGGAAGGTCCGGCCCCATCGGACTTGACTACGAATCTCGAGAGTGCCCCCTCGAACCCGTGCGTATCCGAGATTATCACGATGCGAAGGGGTGGCAGGTCATTATCACTCTTCGCCGTATCACCCCTAAGCGGAACTCTCAATGTTGAAGATAATGGGTCCCCCCCATCATCGGGACTAAAACTCCTAGCGGTCCTGTCAACAAATCTATCCTCCACCAAAGTGCCCGAGGATTGTATCGCCGTTTCAACATCGAATTTTCGAAGTAACATCTGCAGGAGTATCGTCGAGGGGGGACGCGGCCCATTCCGTCCGAGTGAGCCATGAGCAGCGCCATCTCCGTCAATGCGATCGATCCCGTTCGCGCGATCCAGGATGGATTGGAACCTTGCCGCATCCTCCTTCCTCCTCGTTGCCGCGAGCGCCATATCCTCCCTCCTCCCGTTGCCGAATCGCCTCGCGTACAGCTTCCGCTGCTGAGTTTTGGATATGTTCCGATCCTTGTACTTGGCGTGCACGGCCGCCACCGTCATGTGAGCCCGTCGACCGCGTACGTTCTTCGACGGTCGTGCTAGGTAGTATGCGTCCGACAGGAGGAGATGTCGTCGAATTTGTTCCGTTTTCAGCTGAGCGGCGAGGGCGGCGGCCCCTGAGTCATTACTGGATTGGGATCCATCATCATCTTCCTCTTGTTCTTCTCTATCGTAATTATCCACGACATCATCCTCGTCACTGTCGTCGTCAACTACATCACTCTCTCCTTCGTCTACATCCTCGTCATCATTAATAACTTCGGAAACGATCATGCTTCCCTTATTTGCACCCCCCGCCGGATCCGAGCCAACGTTTTGAAAGCGCGCTTGAAATTTCGCGTGCTGCTCCATCGCGATGGTACTATCCCTAAAGGACGTCATTGTCGCCGTCTTTCCATCGGCCCTACGATCGCCACCACTCGCTGGCTTCGATGATCGTCCGGCCATTGCCGTCGTTCGTCGTCCGATGGCGGCGGCGGCGACGGAGCCCTCCTCCTCCCCCCCCAGGAACGACCCCTCCTCGACGTCGCTCGTCCTATACCTCTCGAGCTGCCGTAACAACGATGCCGGTTCGACGAATATTAAGTCCGACGTCGATCGACCCATTCGTCGCGCTTGTTGGCATCGCGATATGAGCTTGGCATCGGCCGTGATGACGACGGTGGTATTCCTCGTCGACGACGTCCCCGCCGATATCGTCGTGCCCGACCAACGACGTGTCGCTCCACCATAATCGTAGTCGTAATCGTCACCGTCTATGTCCTCGTCGTCGTTCTCGTAACCGATGTCACCTCCGTTTTTGAGGTCGTCGATGTCATCACCCTCATCGTCGTCATCGTCGTCGAGCGCTTCCTCCCCCCGTCCAGCGTCGTCGTCGTCGTCCTGAACGCTGCCACAACGCAATCCCACGATGTCCACTATGACGTCGTCGGCGGTGCGTCCGGGTCCAGCGAATGCCACGCCGAAATTTCGCGGCATGCGCACGTCGTTCGACGTTATGGCGACGTCGGCGCGGTAATCCTCCCCCTCCCATTCACCTCCCACCCCGACTACGACCGAATCGTCGTCGTCTCGTCGATCCGGTGGAAGTGGCGGCGATACCTCCATGGAAGCGGCATGGGGGGAGGAGGGGAAGTGATGCACCGAGGGACGTTCACCGTGATCGCACGCCCATATCATCGGTTCGAGGTCGGCGTGAGACGACGACGACGCGATGAATCGATCCTCCCGCCAAAGTCGTATCCTCGACAGGAGCGCGCCGTGACATATCCGGAAGGACGTCGCGCCCCTCACGTTCTCGACGTCCACGACCACGACGACCGACGTCGTCGTGGCGGATACGTCGTTATCCATCCCGGGAGGGGGCAGGAAGGAGGAGGAGGAGGATGCCGCGTGACGTCGGATCGACGAATATGGCGAGGAGGTCGTCGTCGTCGTCGTCGTCGTCGTCGTCGTTGTCGTCCTCGTCCTCGTCCTCCTGTGCGATGACATCGAAGGCGAAAACGACGACGACGACATCGGCATCGTCATGAGGATGAGGAGGGTGATTCTCGTCATCACCATCCATGTCTTCGAAGGTGACATAATATTCCTAGTCGTTAAGGCGGCGCGATTATAATGGAATGATTCCGTCGACGTTTCCTCGTCATGGTCGTTGCCGCTGTCGTCATGGTTGTCTTGGACCTGGCGGACCTGGCGATTCGATGAACCGAAGCCGCCGCCGCGCATTGCTGTTACTGTCATTCGTCTTGATCGTTTCATTCGTCGAAGGCGCGGACTGCCTCTGTCTTTCGCTGTCTCTCTTGAGAGGGCGGGGGTTGGAGGCGGAACGCAAGGTGGTGATGTATTTTGCAAGGGAGGTGACAAAAGTATTTGATGGCCATCGCATCGGCGATCGGCACACAGAATACGTTAGTACCTACCGTATGCCGGGGTTTTTAAGCACCACCGGGGAATTCCTATTATCTGCCACTCTATTTCTGTCCGTCGTCCTCGATCGCTTTTTCT
>JALLBA010001060.1:0-11781 GCA_036939675.1 Cyclostephanos invisitatus
GATGTTTCATCGCTAGATTCGATATTGGGCCATCTATAATCGAATCTATATGACCCAAGACACTGGCATAATCGAAGTTAGATGGTCGAGGAAGGCATGTATAATCGAAGTTAGATGGTTGAGGAAGGCCATCTAGATTCGATTTTACCAAGTCCATCCCAGATTTGATATCTGGCCACAAAGTGACCATCTAAAATCGAATCTACATGGGGCAACTTTGATTTTAACGAGATTCGATTTTCCATGGCAGCTAAATCCGGACACATCGTAAAATCGAATTTAGCTGCGTTGGATCTCCCAAAAATATACAATTTGTATTCTACACAATCGAATCAGTAGGATATATAGTCAACCCCCTCTTGAAAAATACGGCACCCCCCTACATGTTCCACCTCAGTCGCACGTCCTCCCCAACTCCCCCTCCATTGTAGATGCCGACTTTTATTTGATTGTTGTATGTAATTTCTAAAATGGCGGCCCCCTTAGACCAAGGCACCCCCTCCCTCTCTATTTTTTGATGCCTCTCATTTCACCCCCCAAAGGAAGCAAACCAACAACAGCAAACTGCGTATAGCATTGGGGAGTGGTGACGCCATGATTTGGTGGCGCCGCTGTTCTACTAGTTCTACCCATGGAGATTGGGGTAGGGTGGCAGCGGCCCATAGTGTCTGGCTTTAAAGTAAGATGCAGTTAGAGAGTATACTGTGTAAAAAGTTGAACACTTCAAAAACAGTTTTTGCAACAGCTACGTAGAAAAGTGTCTCACACAGGATGAAAACCAGACTTCAACTGGGCGAGGCCGACGCGCTCATCTGGCCATCACCTCAAATTGGGTCGCGCCTCTTGGACGTGGAGAAAGGCATGCATGGGGAGATTGGGACACAAGTGTAGGAGGCTTGAGAAGAGGGGGAAGAGAGAAGACAGCAGGGGGGGTGGGAGCTAAGCGACGCGCACGAAACCTTGTGGGGGGGAGACTCGATTACAATTACGATGACGACAATGGCAATGCCCCGCCATGAAAAAAATAACAATCAACCGTTGATGGTATGATGAGTCAATGTGGTGGGCGATGGAGAGACGGGCGGCAAGGGAGGATAGGGGGGAGGAAGGAAGACACTGGTGGGGGGGAAGGAGTGCAAGGATCAGAGCCCACAAATCAAGCCAGATTTCAATTTGGCGGGAAGTCTCCTTGATGTTCTCGTCTGGCCATCCCCCAACGGAAACACACATTCAGTCTTGGTCTACTTCTGATCCCACGTAGAGAAAAGTCCTTCCTCGTTGTTTCTGCGAGACCTCCACGTCCAAGTGGCCAACACATGTGCACACGATTCCTCTGGGGGATCCGTGTGGTTACTAGTCAAAGGTTAAGTATCTCAGGCACATAAAGTGACGAAATTATCTTCAATAATATCAAGACTTGCCAGGACAACATAAAAAGCTTGGCGAGGTTCAATACTTGCGGGAGAATGGAAAGGATGAGCGAATCGATTGAGCGGCGATGCATTTTTAAGCCGCGATATGAAATGGGAGATGAAGTCTACGCGTCGTGGATGGGTGCGAGCCGTGCCGGTCGCGTCGTGTCATACCGCGTGGTCGACGATGGAGGTAAGGGACAAGATAGCGGGGATGGGGCATACGGCCCGATTCGTACATACAAAATAAAGTTCGACGGCGAGCAGCTTCTACTGCCAAAGACGGCGAACGCGACGGCTGGATCGGTCATCGATGAAATTCCCGAACACGTCGTCGTGTCCAAGAGGGATTATTTACTGTCCTCTTCTCGCGGTGTCGCCCACGAGTGGAAGGGTGTTCGAAATATCGTCGATAAATTGTCTGATGATTTATGGGCGAAATATGTCGGTTGGTACGCATCTGTCATTTGGGGGAGTGGCGAAGGAGGTGCGGAACAATTTTTCCCCCGATTGTCTGATGCAATAAATGCACACGATTCATCTGTTGTCCGAGTCAAGGGCGACACGACTAAACCTGACGATCTGAACATGCCCGAAAATTGGAGCTGGCTCTTTGCGACGAATGAAAATGTGAAACATGGCAAGGAACTACCAGGGGGTAATGAAAAGCTGCAATGTACGTTGGACGATATACACAAACGGGAGACTGAATTAGCCATTAAGATGGCACTGGACGATGAGAGGTTGAAGCACCTAAACGTGCAAATCAAATTGCGTGAGGATTTACGGGATAATTACATCAAGGAGATGGAGGTAACGAAGAAAATTCACGAGGAGGAAATGGCTTTTGCTGTGGAAAGGGCCAAGGGGGATATGATATTGAGTCACCACAAAGAAAAGGAAAGGTTGAGGGCAGAATTGAAGGAGCATTATGAGAATGAAAAGACCAAGGCCGTCGAGGAGGCAAGGGCTGAATTGAGGAAGGAAATGCAATTGGCGATCGAGCAAGAGAAGGAACTGAGGAGGCACATGCAACTGGAGATCTATCACGAAAAGGACAAGGCATTGCATTGGCTTCATGTCAAGGTGATGGAGCAGCAGCGACTGCAGCAACAGCAGCAGCATCAGCAACAGCAACAGCAGCAGCAGCAGCAGCAGCAGCATCAGCAACAGCAACAGCAACAGCAACAGCAGCAGCAACAGCAACAGCAACAGCAACAGCAACAGAGGATGCCAGAAGCTGCGGCTCAGGGATTAGACCTCTCGAACAAGTCACTTGTGAGGGCTCGTGATAGTAGAGATGATATGTTGGAGTTCTTGACTGGTCGAAAACGAGTCAAGTTGGAGGGGAATGACAGTGAGTTTAATCGTGCGGCAAGTAATTTTAGGGAGGTATTACCGGCCGCAAATCGGGGGGAAATCAAGCAAGTGGAGAACCTTGATCGAAAGATGTCGCCGGTTGAAAGTAGCTCGCTACTATTATCAAATGGAATCAGCAGTCAACAGTCGAAGCCTGACCCGAAGGAACTTGCTATGATGCCACTTCCGCCACCGCCGGATTTGCCTCGTGCGCAAACCAAGGCAATAATTCACGACAGCGAAAGTCCGCCCAAGCATCGCACATCCGATGACAAGGAGCAAAATAACGAGCTTTGCGGCCATCGCACTGCTGTTGAAGCATTGTTGTTTGCCGCGAAAAAAATGGATTCCCGCATAGTAAGCGCTGAATCTATTGCTGCCGACCCTTCTGCTGAAGAATGTGATATCGCTGCCACACCACCCAGACAGTCACCTTCAATCACGATCATTAAAAAAAATAGAAATGGACGTATACGGGATGAATCGAAAGTCATCGAACCCACTGATGACGATGTCTTATTAGGTAGAGGAGGGTACGTCAACATCCACCCAGGAAACATCAAATTTCGTCAGAAGGCTCTGGAACTGCGAGAATGGTACGAGGCCAGCAGTAAAGAGGAAAAGTACAACATATCTAACGTTTTAATTCACAGCGTTACGAGTCAGGGACATCGCTTCCTCGAGAAGGGACCAGATGGAAAAGGACTGTGGTATGAGGTGTCAGGGAATGGAGTCCGGAAGAAGGCGAGCCAAGCTCTGAGAGAGCGTGCGAAGGGAAAGAAGACTATTTCATCTCCTGCTGATAACTGAATATCTTTAATCATTTCCACTTGGTCATAGTCTCATCGCCATCTTCCCTACCGTCAACTGATTGTGGCTGGTCAGACGATCGACATTGACGGCGCATTGGAGTCGGAGACGCCGAAGATACCAAAAATGTGAATGTCCTGGGCTAGGTAAATCCTGAAGTATAGTAAGTTTTTATAAAAGAAATGACAACGAACATGACATAATATTTTAATGAGTTCAATAGTTAATAGTCACATAGACTTTTCTTTGCACAGGTATCCTCGTTGCGTATTATTTAGATTGCTTGATATTTATAATTCTAACTTGTACGGAACACTTAAGTTTAATTGTCCGGCACACCATGACACCCGAAATGCCCCTCTGATATGGGGCACACGACACCTAGACACCAATGGATGAAACATTCTGCGGATGAATGAATATAAACAATGCATCACAGCCAACGAACAGCAAACCCTCCCCACCACAAGACATGGAGGAGCATCCCTACTCTTTCTACTAAGGAACCAGTACTAAACACAATGTTACCACATATTTCACCAGCCAATATAATAATGAAGACCAATGGCGATGAAGACACCAATCAATACCCTCCCCCACCTCCCTTGTTCGGAATGACTACTACATTTCCAATGACACCTGCCGGGAGCAGGGAGCAACCCCTTACTTCTCTTGTGCAACTCGACATCCATGAGCACAAGGTGATGACAACAATGACCCACCCCCACACGACAGCTGCAACAATGACAGTACAACAATGACAGTACAACAATGACAGTACAACAATGACACAGCAATGATGGCAATGACAATGACAATCAAGACCCTTCCCTCCTCCCTTGTTTGGAATGGTGACTATTTCTCCAACGACACCTGCCAGGAGCAACCCCTTAATTCTCTTGTGCAATGACACCCATGAGCATGAGATGATGACAACAAAAATGATGACAGTGATGACCCCCACACGACAGCCACAACAATGGCAGCAACAATGGCAGTACAACAATGATAGGACGATGGATGCAATGATGGCAATGGCAATGTAATCAAAACCCTTCCCTCCTCCCCTTGTTTGGAATGATGACTATCTCTCCAATGGCACCTGTCAGGAGCAATCCCTTAATTCTCTCGTGCAACGACACCCATGAGCATGAGATGATGACAACAAAAATGATGGCAGCAGGTGGCAACAATGGCAGTATAACAATCATAAGGCGATGGATTCAATGATGGCAATAACAATGTAATCAAAACCCTTCCCTCCCCCCCTTGTTTGGAACAACAACTATCTTTCCAACGGCGCCTGTCAGGAGCAACCCCTTAATTCTCTTGTGCAACGTCACGTATGAGCATGAGATGACAACAATGAAGACCCCACACGAAACCCGCAACAATGGCAGCAACAAACAATGGATGCAATGATGGCAACGTTAATGTCAATCAAACCCTTCCCTCCTCCATCAGTTCAAAACGACGAATATCTTTCCAACGATGCCTGCCAGGAGCAACTCCATAATGCTCTCGGGCAACAATACCCGTGAGATGACAGTACAGCGATGACCCTCACATGACAGCCGCAACAATGGCAGAAATAATAGCAGTGCAACAGAGGCAGCAACGACAACAATACAACACAACCATGCGTGCACGACAATGGCAGCAACTACACACACACACCACTATGACTGTGCAGTGGCAGTTCCACAAGATTGTCCACCACTGGTCAAATATATCAAAACAATTCATTATTCATTAAGTTCATAACAAACTAATCCTGGGGCAAGGATGGGGTCAGCGGGGGCCGTCCTCCGCAAGTTGTGCCTGTGGCACAAGACATATGTTTGTTCACTTGTTACCCCGTCTTGTCCTTGGAGTGCAATTTTAGTCACGGGATTCAAACCCCTATAGTCAGCGATGACCCATAACATGTATTTAAAAATTTCCGTTTATATATAGAACGCTTGATATTTCAATCCTTCTCCCGGGTAGGGAGAGGAGGACGAAGGGTCAAGTACGCCACTAGTCCAAAGAAAGGAACCAATTTTGCAGAATTGCGCAGGAACATCAACTTGTCGAGTGCCACACGCCGACGCCTTAGATCATCGTCCACGAACCAACCTTGAAACGCGGCGAAGATCGCGAGATCCACAATGAAAGAACTCCCGACCCTGTCAATGCTCAGCAGGTCAAGAAAGCTGAGGTATCTCGTCGTGAGATCGCCGTATTCCGGCCGCGCAAACAATCCCCACACAATCGACGAGGTTCCCACCACACCAAGGACCAATCCCAAGGGTCTCCACTCGGCGACCTCGCGTTGCAGCACTCCGGAGATATCCTCCCGATATACCACCAACGACTCATCGGGCATAAGCCTCTCCGATGTCCTCGTGAAGAGATAAGGCAACAAAAATCCCGACGTGAGGAACTGCATCCCAACGAGCATTGGACCGAACGGCAAGAGGTTCGGCTTGTCCTCGCGCTCGTCCGAGAGGAAGCCAGCGAACATCGCCGCCCACGCCAGTAGGAGGTTGAATACCCCCTCGAGCATCGGATGGACCACGGGGGAGAATGGAAGGTGCAGCGCCGGCGAGACCAGGAAGAAGTTGATCGACAGGTCGCGTACCTCCTCCCACGTTCGTAATTCCAAGGCGAGTGCGTTCGCGCCCGGGAGGATGCCGTCGGACACGAATAGCACATACATATACGTTACCCACAACAACGCCGGGACCAGTCGCATCGGTTCGTCCACGAACTTCGATGTCAGCGTGCGCACGTATCCCAACTTCGGCGGGGCCCTCTCGGGTATCTCATATCCGCGTCGTATCAGCCCGCTGGCCGGATCGACGGAGTAGAACGAGCACCCCCGCGTGAACGGCAACGTCGCGCCGTCGTTCTCGACGTGCCATACGGCCCCGACACCGCGCGACGTCGATACCAGATCGTCCACGACGAAAGCAAACGATTCGGGGAGGCAATCGGCCACGCGCACGAGATGCTTCTCGAATTCCACCCTGCCCGCGAACGACCCGTCGTACTGCAGGTCCCTTATGACGCAATCGTCCGCGAAGAGGGACGAGGCGTACATCACGTCGCGACGATTCCACGCGTCGAAGTACCGACGAACGATCGAGTCGTCTTCGGTCGCTATCGACGACGTCGAGGCGGTCGTCCCCCCGTCGATCGTAGACGTGGCCTCCTCCGTCGACGTCGTCCCGCGTCCGAATAATTTCGACACCGACCTCAACAATACGAGTCCCGCATCGCCCGGCTTCGGACTCGGGGGCTCGGAAATGTCGATGACGCTCGCGATATTCATCGATCCGTCGTCGTCGTCGTCGTCGTCGTCATCGTCTCGTCGATCACGCCTCAGGTTGTAAAACGTGATGGCCGTCGTATCCGGCACGACGACTGCCCCATCGCCCTCGTCCCCTCCCTCCTCCTCCAGGTGATACAGGACGCAGACTTTCGCGTCGTACGATCCATCGTTTTCTTCGTCGTTGTCGTTGGTCGCGGAAGACGATGACGACGAAGGAGTAGAAGACGACGATACGACGTCATCTACGACGATCCTCCTCCTCCCCCTCCTCACGTCGCTCGACTCGTTCATGTACCCCCCACGATAGAAGATCCCGAACAGGCCCGACGAAGACGACGAGCCGGCGTGTAGATTCAAATGTCGCATCAGGTCGTCCCTCCCATTAATCGTCGAGTAGAACGAGGACATGTCGACGTACGATACGTCCGATGCGAAGTGACGCGCTATGACCTCCCCCCTCGCGGCGGCGTCGTCGATGTCGCGTGAATTGAGCGATTTGATTAGGGACGAGACGACGCGCCATCCGTCGTCGTCGTCGTTATCATCATCCTTGCCACCCATCGCCGCCTTCGCCGTCATCCTCGACGACGTGACGAAATTTAGTACGCCGAGGATGGAATCGAGGATGGTGGACGATGTCGACTCGATGATGTCGTTATCGTCGCGGCTTGCGGTAGTCGCGGTCGTGGTCGCGGTGCGAGTGGCAGATGCAGCAGTGACGGTCGACGATGCCGGCCCGAACGTCAATGCGAGGGAGGGAACGACGACGCCGCCGCGGGTGGTGCGAAAACGACCACCGCGAGTGCCAATGCCGCGACATGGACGGCCACCGCATCCGCCGACGAGGGCGAGGGCGGACACGCCGCCAAACGTCATTGTCGACGAGATGACGCCGAGGAGGAGGGGCGGGATCATTACGACGACGAGGAACGACGATATCGGCAGGAGGGGTCGCGTCGTCGTCATTGTTGCGATTGTCGGTCGAGTGACGATGATCCTCGTCCTCCCCCCACCACTGCCTTTTTTATTTCGTCCGCCGCCATCGCCATGGAGGACAACGTCGGGCGTCATTTCCCTCTCTAGGTATCTCTATTTTGTGTTGAGGGACAGAGGCGAGGTATCGTACTTATACGTAGTATATCTATTCAGGTTAGGGTCCTATCTACGTATCTCTCAGGCTCATCAGGGTTCCGAGCTTGGACCATGACGACGATGAGGCGTTCAAACTTTGTTCAAATTTGACAAGTATCGTGTTCTATGGTGAAATCGAAGAATTCGTGTCGGCAGAGTCGATGCGGGGATGGTGGAACCAGGGTGTTCACGAAAAGTCCTTGAGAACAGATTGCTTTTTAGTCCGATGCAGTATCCCACAGCGTTTGGGTCTTGTGCTTGTAAGAAGCTGGCCGGGCAACATTAATGGAATGCTTAGCCTCATTTCTTCCATCTCCACCGAGGGTTTGAATGCACACTTTGAATCCATCGACTCAAAGCTCTCTGAATATGAAAGCTTAAATGAAGCTCCCGTGCTGTTAGAACTAGCCATCTGGAAATCAAAAATTACCGAACGATTTGACCAGAACAATGACTATTGCACCACTGACATGAGGAAGAGAAGGCGCATTGATCCAGTCTCGATTGTTACCATTATCGTTCCGAATGTTCTATCCTTCCTCTAACATCAGAGACAAAAACCGCTGTGATGATGATAGCGATTGAGTTTGCGAAGATAAAGGGTGGAGATGAAAGAGATATGGTTGAATGACGCACACAATGATCATAAGCGGCATACTAAATGAGATCAGCTTTTTTTCTTTACACTAAGGCTTAATTGTACTTTGCTGAGGATATCGAGCAGATATTTCTTCTTGTTGGTGTTGTTGCCAAAATTACAGTTTGCCAGAGGCCCCAGTGGCACAATTTCAGACAAACAAAAATAACTATTGACTTTTTCGTGGCAACTTTACCAATCGATTGATGGTTATACTCTACTCATGCGGCTTCGGATAGTAGCGAATTTCCTATTCTACTCGTAAAATCATACGCACCTACGCGTGTCGTCTTCTCTCTCCCTCTCTAGCGCCGCACGATCGATCAACTTTCGTTCACGGCATGGCCCGTATGTCCCTAACGAAGTCGATGGCGCCCTTCACGCCCGCGCTCTTCGCGAGGTACTTGGGTATCATCGGACTGTACACGTGGGTAACGGACGTGAGTTCCGTCTTGTCGGGTTCGCCGGGCACGGCCCTTAGGACGTTCACGCCCAGGAGAATCTCGTTCCTAACGAGCTTTTCGCCGTCGATGCCCTCGTTCTCCGACGAAAACGATCCCCCCCCGCCGACGACGGCGCGACTAACGACAATGTACCCCTTGCACTCCTCATCATTAATCTCATCGCTGGGAACGCCGAGCAACCTGAAGTCGTTCGGACGCAGCATCCTGGCGTGCATGCATGTCACGAACTCCACGATTCCGCTAACCAGTGGCGGCCTCGTCAGATTCCTAACCACCTTGGACGCGCCATCGCCGAAAGTACCCCCCAACGTGTCGATTCCGTTCTGGAATACACGTATGTCCGTCCTTCCCATGCTCATCTTGTTATACGCCTTCACCTTCGACGAGTCCATTAGGAGCTCGGCTAGGTACTTGGGACACTTGCGTATCACGGAAACGGTCTTTATTATCGGCAATTCGGATCCGTAGTAATCGACCGGCGACGACGACGACAATGACGATGACGACGCAATGGGTGGAATTTTGGACGTGACGAATTTGCCAACCCACACCAGCACCTCCTGGGAGGTATCCAACGCCTCGTGCCAGCCACTACCACCTCCCGACGAATCCCCCGAGACGGTGGAGGAGGGGGAGGACCGAAAACGATAACGACCGTGATCCTCAACGAACCTATCGGTCCGTTTCTCTCCCGTCCATTTCACGTACTCGTTATCCCACGAGCACACCTCGAGGCCGGTACGAGCCAATCCCTCCATGCCCCTCGGATCGCACAGCTCCCGACCGGTGAACGATCCGGACGATACGACGTCCCTAGAGAGCAACGGACGAGTCGCCTCCGCGATCATGTATTCGGGAACGACGATGGCATCGTCGTCCTCCCGATGGACCGCATCGCGCGTGGTGCGTACAGTCTGCGGCGCGGCGGCGATGGAAATTTCGAGTGTCGTCGTTCGTTCGTGCCGTTCGATCGTCGACGTATGGGAAGGGGGGAGGATGATCGGAAACAACGGCGTCTCGATGACGCGATATTCGTAAGACGACGTCTTCACCGCCCGATCGGGGGCATCGACGATGGCGACTGCGGCGGATCCACCCCCTCCCCTCGACGAGAGCGCCGCGGCGGAGGAGGGGGGATGCGGGGCGATCGTCGTCGTCGATGACGACGACGACGACAGGAACGCGTAACGATCCCCAATCGCGGCGGCGGCGGCATCATCCCCCCCAGGACGACGATTGCGTCCGATGCCTCCGAATTGCAACGAAAGCAACCTCCCCATCGCGATGGGGATTGACGATATCGCCGCGCCTATCGCCAACGGTCGCATGGCGGCGGCGGCGGTAGTTGTTGTCGTCTTGGCGGTCATCATCGGGAGGTGGTATGACGGGGGGGGGGAAGAGGAGGATATGGGGGACGATGACTCGACGGATCCATCACGACGATGATGGTGATCCACGACCCTTGGTCCGAGGAGCATCATCAGCGACAATGGCAATAATCGTCGTCGTCTATCGCTCCGTGGAATATCGTCCACGTCGCGATCGTTGATATTGTCGTTGATGTCGTCATGAACGATGTTTGCGATGGATGACAATGACGCGGTAGTCGTCCTCCCCCCCTCCCGTCGACGTCCCTGGCGTCGACGATGACCGCCGCCGTTGTTATTATCGCCGTTGACGTTGTTGTTGATGTTGCCGTCGTTGTTATTATTGCCCAAGTTCATGCAGATATTGCGGATTTTGGACCACCACGGCGCCGCCGCCGCCACTCCGCCGCCGTCGTCCTCGAACGAGGTCCCGCACAGACGTCCGACGCCGACGTCGTCGTGTGCGGTGGTGTGGCCGCGGCATCTACCGGTGTATGGATGTCCAAAATGGTAGACTGGGGGGAAGATTATGGATGACGACGACGACGACGACGACGACGACGCTGAGGTTGACGGATGTCGACTACGACGTGGGCCGCAGCCGCGGTCATCGCGATACGATGCAGGCGACGACGACGACGAGGACGAGGCGTGAGACGACAGGAGCGCGTCCGCGAGGACCACCACGTCGTGACGTGGGAATATCATCAACGACAATATGATCGACAGGGTGCATCGCACTGCCATCGCACCGCAGTAGTAGCGGACCGGAGTCGCGGACGACGACGCGCGATGATGATGGGACGTCATCGCGCACTATAAGATACCCCCCAGTCGTCGTCGTTCTTCTTCTTCCCCCTTCGATTCTTCTTCTTCCTTCTCTCCGTTGCGCTTCTCTCCTTCTCGTTTCGATCCGTTGATATCACACTTGATAACACAAAAGGAGAGGATATGAGAGAGCCGCCGCCAGTCCAAGTCCGAGGCCGTTCCACTTCTTCTCTGGAGAGGGAGGGTCAGGGGGGGGGGGGGATTTCTTTTAGTTGCACGGAGCAATGAGAGAAATTCAAAAAAAAATGTTCGTTTTTGGAATGTGTGCAAGATGTGTTGGGAGGGCCGGCGGGTGGCAGTTGATGGATCGCTTGAAGTTGCTGTTGGCTTTTTTGTATTTGGACGTTTGAAAACGGTCATTATGACAGTCTTTGTTTTTCAAGAGATCTGTTATCGAATACCGTATCGTCTAGTGTGGGCGGACGCCCCCTAGTTTGTAGCTATGTTCACCCCTAGT
>JALLBA010001061.1:0-11770 GCA_036939675.1 Cyclostephanos invisitatus
ACCCCCCTGATATGTTCTCCATCTGCCACCGAACATGTTTCAACATGAGGTGCACTTTAGGTGTCATTGTCAATCCAAGGCTGACATGCCCGATGACAGCGGCATCAACAAATTCCTGGTAAGCGATGGCATCATTCTCCGTGGGATTGATTTTTCTTGCATATGAAAATGCCCCATCCCACAGGAGAAATACCGATTGAAAATGTCGGCACAATGCGTCAATGTCATCATCGCTTAACTCACAATTGCTCCGCTTTCCACTTTTTAATATCAAGGAGAACTTGTTGAACAGGTAAGATGCATTGTTCATTACCTTTTTGATGTCCTTTCCATTCAAACTGCCGCCATGATAGCTTGATTGCTCAACCCCAATCTTTTTCAACACCTTGAACAGTTTCATCTCGAGGCTTGTTGTGGATTTTGCTTTTGACGACTGCAATGCGCATAAGTTCTTTTGCGTATTTGAAATAATTTCTCTCGTTCCATCTAATTTGTCAACCATTACTTGTCGAATCTCATCCAGCAGCTTTAGCTCATGTTCTTTCATTTTAATATCATCTGCATTTGGAATGGTCATAGCGCATCTGCGCATCGACAACAACCACACTTTCAATGCCTTTCGTTTTTTCCCTTCAGGTGATGCATCAAACTCATCTCTCAACTTTGCTGTTTCGACCAAGATGAGACCGTAATTGGTGAGTGCCCGTGCCAGTTTCACTTCTGCAGCGCTTAAATTTTCCATGTACTCATTTACGACGTCAAAAAATCTGTTGATCAGGTTGTTGCCAATTCCAATGAGACAATGAAGGAGGGGCACCATGAGGTGTTCAAAATTGAGAAACAGCCACCATGGTTCCTGCTTGATGCCTTCGAGCGGCTTCCCCCCTCGTTCGGTGAAAATCTCAGTTCCAATGCGCACAAGGTCATCATAGGTCCAAGGTAAGCCATCCTTGTCTTTATTTTGATTGAACTCTTTTTGACTCAAATGACACATCATACAATGCTGTCCTGACATTGCCTCTCTCCCCAGTATCATTGCTTGAAATGCTAGGTCGCCTGTGACGAAGACGCTGATCTCAATTGTGGTGTGATCTTGGAGGAGGAGGGCATGTGGAGGAGAATCGGGAGGTGGGGTGTTGAAGGAGCACACCAACAAATCATCGTCGTTGGAATAGAGGTGTAGTGGTTGCGTACTGATAATCTTTAGACCAGTAGTCAGTGGTGGTAAAATAGTTGCTTCCAATAGCCTTGACGTATCCTTTCTGCAGATTAATTCGACTGTAGTAACCTCGAAGTAGATTTTTCCACCATCATGCATCTCAGCTGTGATGGCCGCTCCAAATTGGAACGCCGTGTCGCACTAGAAGAACGAGGCACTCGAACAAACATAATATCGTGACTTCCAAAACCCTTCACCTTCAGTCCCTCTCGCGATGCATCCAGTAGGTGCACGATCTCTGACAGCATCAACTTTACGGAATCGAGTGTTTTGCGAGCACCTGGATCAAATTCATCGCCGTAGATGCCAGCCAAGATGGGATACATCTGTCGTTTGCCATCACTTATTCCAATTTGTCTCCTACAAGTTTGTTGGTTGTTACGTCAGCATCCGATACGCCCATCTGCGATGCCAATAATTTTGACGGTGCGGTCTCAGGAAGGCTGTCCTCTGTGCCGCCAACAAACAGGTCAACGTGCACCTCCGCAATAGCCATCTCTGTGTCCCGACGAAATTTTTGTTGCTGGATTCTGAGAGAATTGATTCGGGGGGGGGGACGATCCATTTTCAGTTGGCTCTCAAATTTTTAAGGCGACAGATCACCTTCTCGTCCGATTCTGATTACATAAAAATCATGTCATTTGCCATCTAGTGCGATCAGATTTTTATTGAACTGAAATGCATGCCGGTCAGATGGCAAGTTCATGAAGAAACGATGCCCTCTCAAAAACGATTTCCACTCATTTGCCTGGATGATGAAGTCCCCCCCCTTATACCGCGCTAGATTCCCAGCAATAAGAAGTGCCTTGTAGTCAGATTCGTCCATGCCAAGCCGCTTTGACAGGTGGAAGGCATGGTCGAAGCAGGTATTGATGCTGAACCAGTAAGACGGCGCATCAGACAGCAAAAAGAAGAATTTTGCTATCTGGTCTAAGATGGCAAGATTGGGCCTCACCATGATCGTCTCTACTGCGCCCAAATGGCACAGGCCTCGATCGTGGTGTTGAGAAGGCGCCTCCCGCTTCGGCGCAGTAGAGACCAACTATTAATCAAGGGGAAATGATCGGTCGACGGGGGTATTGATTATTTTAAGGGCGATGCAGATGTAATTGCTAAGCTCGTCGCACAAAACGTTTTGACGGTGGAAATGGCGGGGCGGAGTTTGGGGAGAAAAAAAAACTACGGTCTGACTGTCACCGTGTTGTCTGATGTTAGTATATACGTAGATAAGGTACTGAGACCTCACTTCTACTCCTATCCTCTCATGCCTTCCATGACGGGGACCGGAGTCCTACAGGTTTTGAGCCTAAACCAAATGGACGGTACTCCTCATGCGGACGACGCCGCAGGCACGGTCGACGACGACATGGCCCACACGGACGGTACTCCTCGTGCGGACGGCGGCTCCCAGGTCGACGACGACGCCGCTGGCCCGGTCGACGACGCCGTGGACCACACGGACGGTACTCCACGAGCAGACGGCGACTCCCAGCCCCTTCTCGACCTCGCCGCGTTCTCGGACCCGATAGTCACTATCCTCAATGCACACGACCGGGTCCTTACGACGACGATTGCCGGGGTCGCCGACGCCGATCGAGCGCTCGATTTGGCCATCACGGGGGTCGCCACAACTCTCGACGACGACAATGACGATGACGCCACAACTCTCGTCGATGACGATGACGATGACAGCATCCCTATGGACGGTATTCAACAACACCACCCAGGGAATTTCTTGCAGGAGCATGGACCCCACCGGGGTGCTCCCGGAGGACAACACATTCACCCTCCCGAGTGGCCATTTTGGTTCCGGCTTAGGCGGCCCAGCAATTCCCATTGCGACACCCCGCCGGGATGAACAAGGTGCTAACGCCCATGCGGCACATATGGCCGGTCCCGCTGGTGCCCACCTTCGTGCGGCGCTGCCCCACACTCCATCCCGTCCAGTTACCCGGCCACCCCAAATCACACCTCCCCCATACACCCCCACGGCATCCGCTGAGGATCCGATGGTGGTTCACCCGTCGTCACCCTGTACCGGTGGTAAACTCTTATCACCACGGGAAAACCAGGAATGCACAAAAGGGATTAACAGGTTTGATATTGAGGGGCTGGCTTACCGACCGTACCATGGGAAGACGCACGGCGTCAACCCACTCACTTTGGGATTTCTGGCAAGCTGCGGCTTCACCTTGGTATCATCGGATGATGTTGTTGGTAGCCTCAACGACATTGTTACCGTCCATCATCGTATCTCGGATACCTGGACCCACCCCTCAAACAACACCTCTGGACCCCAGGTCGATCGGATCCTCCTCAAGTCATTTAAACTCTTCCCTACCCTAAAGTCCCTTGCTACAGAAGATGTCGTTGCCTTTTATGATCGCTTCCAGGAACTGTCGACCTCTCATCTCTTGGCATTGATGCCGTTCGACTCAATCGTGTTAAAGCATCGGTATGAGGGCCTCTTCATCCCTGGCCTTGGAACACGACGGTATGCGGAATGCGGCCGGGCAATGATGGACTTCCTGCCTCGCCTCATCCCTGGCACTCTTTCAACGCACGTGGATGCGACACTGGCTGCCATGCGAAGCGAGTCGAACAACGGATACGACTATCTATGGCGCGTACTTGAGCTGTACGTGCCTGGATTCGACCCCATCATCCCTATCCATCCACCACAGTGGGCCGACAGCAACGACGTGTTCCACTTTGCACAGTCGTACCTCCTGTTCTTTCGACTTCAGGGCAAGATGCTATACCACTACACCGATCGCACTCGGAGTGGTATCTTCCTCCGTGCTATCATGCACTCCTACTATGCCGACACAGTGACACTTCTCCAATCCCACATGAATTCATACCGTAAGGAATATGATACGGGGTTCCTCCCCCCGCATCTCCGTGTCCACGGTCTCGCCGAGAGCATTCACCAAAATGCACAGTCGCGCATGCGGGATATAGCAAGCCCACGCCTCCGCCGACTCGATGTTGGGCAATCCCTGATCCAGGGACCTCCACACTCTCCAATGGTGTACCGTTATGAGCGGCAGGACCGCCAGGGTGCCACACGCGATCGTGACGCCACCGGCGGCAAGGGACGAGACCTGAACCGTCGGGCCGTTAGTTGGGGCGATGACCAACGTGACAACAACCGCCCCCGCCAACATCGTGGGCCAGTACCTGACCGTCCCCGCCAACGCCGTGGACCCCCACGACCTGACCGGAATCGCCGTCCCTATCTGGCGGATGTCCAATGTGCCGCCTGTAAACGTGTCGGGCATGTCGCCAAACACTGTGACATGCTTGCCACCGCGATATGCCTCGAGCGCTACATGAAACACGACCTCACCGCGTCGTCGCAGGACTCCATCGAAAAGGACTGGTTGAAGCGTTGGACCAAACGTCTCGGCAATCCAGACCGCACCCCACGCCAGGTCATGCGTACCTACGTTGAGGACCTCGACATCACCATCGCACACCTCGATGAAGAGATGGATTGGGACTGCTGGGACTTCGACGCGTTCGAGGACGTGGAGGTGGCGGACGCCTGACATGATATGGTCCCAGTCGATGCGTCAACCGGGACCATACCCTGTCGAGACACCGGGGCCCCATCCCCCGTGTCCCCACCTGTGACACACCCAGACCCCTCACCACCCCCCGAACCCCCACCCATCGATCCCCTCCCGTGCCCCCCAGGATGCATCCTTGAACACATCACGGGCCAGGCGTCACAGCCCTCCATCATCGTTGACCTCAGTTATGATGCCGGGAATCAGACGTCCGCACCACTCATCTCCACCCCAGATAGTGTTACACATGTCGTGTGCACCCCCAGAGTGTGTGGTTTGCGGGGTGATTCGAAATCTACTGCCACGATATGTACCACCAAACGTGGTCCTGACCGAATGGTGGATGGTGGCGCTAACGTCTGTGTAACCGGTGACATAGGAAGTCTACTCGATGTCACTGACATAGACCCAATCCCCATCTCGGTCGCGATCGAAGGTTCTGCCTCGTCTTTTGACGATTGCATAACCAAACGGGGTGTCCTCCCCCTCTCCCTTTCTGATGGCACCACCTACTTTCAGACGTGCTATTACTGTGCTAATATGGTGGAGACAATCATCTCCCCGGCCGCAGTACTCACATCAAGCGACGTCTTCTTCCATTGGACACAGGAAGGATTTCGCTACCCTACCCTCCCCGGCAGTCTGCGCTTCACCAGCCATGACGGCCTCTTGTCAATGCACTTCCCGCTACGCTACCGTGATGGCCTCTATTACTGCGACACCGACGTTTACACCGTGGACCGTGACCCGGTTCGCCCTACCTGCGCCCGCACGACTGCCATCCCCACACGCACACAGACTCACCACCCGGCCCCTAAATTTGTCCCCACAACGCGCGCCAGGCAGGTGGAATCAGAAGTCTGGGCACTTTGGTTTGGCTCACCCGGTGAGGGCCAACTTGACGCCCTGCCTCACCATATCGATGGCCTTCCCCCGGTCTTTGAATACCACCCATTCCGACACATCGATTTTAAAGAGCAAGCCTACATACAGAAACAACCCGCCCGGAAATCTGCCGAATGCCTCCCTGACTGCGGCAGTGAATTTTTCATGGACATTGGCTTTATGTGTGCGTCGACTGATGACTACAGACGCCCCAACAAACACACCGATCGGGTCGTTCAGTCGTACGATGGCTATAGCGCGTATCTCCTCATTGTTGATGGCGCATCGCGTCGAGTCTGGGTCTTCCTCACGAAAAGCAAAAACCCCCCAATAGACATCCTACGCGCTTTCTTGTCAAAATTTGGACTTGCTAAGGGGAATTGGCACGGAGCGACGCATTTCGGACAACGATGATGGAAGAATTTGGATACACAGTCAAACCTACCGGTGCCGACAGCCCGTCACAAAACGGCGGCGCTTAAATATACAACGGTACCCTCGCTGTGAAAGTTCGTACCCTCCTCTATGGTTCGGGTCTACCTGCAAAGTTTTGGTCTGTGGCGTTGCTCCACTCCGTCTACCTTCACAACCGTCTAGTGCACTCATCGGTTGGAATAACCCCTTATGAGGCCTGGTACGGCCGACGACCGGATGTGCCGTACCTTAAAACGTTTGGCTCCAAAGTTTGTGTCCGACAATCAGGCTCTCGGCGGTGCAAACTAGACCGTCACGATTTCACCGGAGTCTTCTTGGGGTATACCGCCACAGATCAGAACATAATGTACCTCGACACCACCTCTGGTATCGTCAAAACATGACACCACGCAGTGTTCGATGAGGCATGGTACCTTCAGCCTACTCGACCCCATGCGGCGCAACTGCTATATGATCTCGGCCTCGAGGCCGAGGACGAGTCCGTTAACATTCACGGCCCTCTACAGCTGACCCCACAAGTCACCATCACACCTATCACTATCCCGTGGCCTCCCCCCCCCCCGAGCTCTCTACCAAAGAAGATCTGGGATTCACCGTCATCCAGCCTCTACGCCCCATTACCACTTCGCCTGACTGACGCACCAGCTCAAATTACTGCCAAGGCCGCTCGGACCCGGGTCACACCGACACCACTTTCTAACCGTGACCTCACATCCCAGACGGTTACAGCATATCTTATTGGCCCCCGCGACATGGAAATGATCTACATGTCACCCGACCCCTACGGACGCACGTTTGAAGAACCCCTTGACCTCCGGAAGTTCGATCTCTCCAAACACCCCACAGCCAGACTTCGCCTCAATGCTACAGATGGCCGACTGATCCTTACATCAATGGACAAGAGCTCCCCTGGCGCCCGAATCGATAAATGGCGGTCTCGTATACGCGGCACGTGGCTGGTGTCTATCGGGGACACGGCTGTCTCCACTCTTGCAAAGGTCCAATCGGCGATCCGGCTCCTCTCTCAGCGCAATGCGCCCTCATGTCTCCTGACCTTCACACACCCGGAATTCTCATCAGACATATCCTATAATGGTCTACCAATCATCTCTCGTGATGATTTCTCACAACTTACCCATGACCAACTGAACAACCGATTGGACCTCCTCGCAGCCGGACCGCGGTTCCCCAGGGTACAAAAATACTCTATAGTCGAATCCGGGGACGTCCGACAATACATCACACGTGTTATGCGTCTCACGAGAGGTCGCCTCCTGAAACAAGACGATTGGATGGACTGGCAGAAATCCGAGTATCTTCAACTCAACCAGTACTGGGATCAAGGGTGTCTTGGAATGCCCTTCGCTGTCGACCAGAATGACGACGTCTTTCACCTTGTATGGACTTACAATATCAAGGCTGTTGATAGGCGTAAGAAAGCACAATGTGTATGCGACGGCTCTAGCCATTCCGGTTCCGTCAAGGTTCTTGACGAAGTCTATGCCAACTGTGTCGATCAAACCAGCGCCCATCTCTTCTATGCTGTCGCTGCCGCGGAAAATCTCCTTGTCTTTGGTTCTGACGTGTGCAACGCATTTGCCGAGGCTCCGCCACCAAAACAAGGCTTCTACATTCGTCCAGACCGTGCTTTCAACGAATGGTGGGTGAACAACAATGGCCAACCTCCCATACCTCCCGGGCACGTCATCCCTGTTTTATCGGCAATGCAAGGCCACCCGGAATCACCTCGTCTATGGGAGAAACATGCTGATGCCATCCTCAGAGATATCGGTCTGACCCCTACTATTCATGAACCGTGCCTATACTCCGGCAGTATCAATGGGAAACGCATCATCCTCATGCGACAGGTGGATGACTTTGCAATCGCTGCCCCAGACCAGCATACAGCCGACATCCTCATGGACCTACGGACGATCAGCTGACAATGCCAATTAAACGACAGGGGCTTCTCAACATGTTCAACGGCATTGATGTAGTACAGACAAAACATTATATCAAACTTGACTGTCATACATATATCGAAAAACTCAGCGCTAAATATCTTGCTACATGGATGAATAAGATCCCTCTCTCAGATAATCGCCCCACCCCCCTCTCAGACAACCCGAAAGAACTTGCCACCCTCGAGAAATCCATGCAAATAAAATATCGCGGCGGTGTTGGGGAACTCATATGGGCGATGACAACCTGCCAACCAGATATTGCATTTACCAGCGTTAAACTATCTCAGTCAAACTCCCGCCCCGCTGAAATCCATTATCACGGACTCAAACACGCCATCAGATATCTCTACACCACTAAGACCGATGGCCTATACTACTGGCGCACCCACCCTCGCCCAGACTTGCCAGACCTACCCCTACCTACCATCAACAGCAACGCACAAGACCTTCTTCTCGACAATCGTCCAGACCATGAGGCATCTATCGCAGTGGCATACGGCGACTCTGATTGGGCTACTTGCGAAAAAACCCGCCGCTCATTCAGTGGGATCTGCATCCAACTCGCGGGCGGTACAATTGCCTATAAAACAAAATTTCAACCAACCGTTGCCCTCTCCTCCACAGAAGCAGAGTTCATGGCAGCTTGCGATGTTGGCCGAATGTCCCTCTATATCCGCAGCATCCTCTGGGACCTTGATATCCCACAGGAGGCCGCCACCATCGCCTATGAGGACAATGACGGGTGCACAGCCATGGCCAACGCCCAAAAACCCACCAGCAGAACACGCCATATCGATATTAAATACTTTGCCCTATGTGATTGGGTTGAACGCGACCTTATTCATCTTGAACGAATTGACACCACTATCAACATAGCCGACCACTTGACGAAACCTCTCTCCTGAATCCTGTTTCATCGGCATGCTGACTTTTTACTCGGACACGTCCCTCCCAAATACTCGCCCGTATACCAACAAGCAATTACGACTTACGGCGACAACTTTGATGAGGCCATTGACAAATTCATTCCCGAGTCCTTTACAACCCCCATCCTACATTTTGATACTCCGTGGCTCTCCTCCCCCATCATTGAATAGGTAAATAATTGATATCTTTGCAACCAATGGTCGGATCGGACCGCCATTTGATCCTACTTGTAGCTAACAATCACACGCACACGTCGATATCCATATCCGCTGTCTCGGATCGTCCTTTGTCTCGTCAATTTTGATACTCCGTGGCTCTCCTCCCACTTCATTGAATAGGTAAATAATTGATATATTTGCAACCAATGGCCGGATTGGACCACCGTTTGATCCTACTTATATCTAACAATCATGCGCACCTGTTGATATCCATACAATTTGATATCCCTTGGCAGCCTCTCCCCCCATCATTAAATAGGAAAATGAGTGATATCTTTCCAGCCAATGGTCCGTTCGGACCACCATTTGATCCTACTTCTATCTATCTATCATAAACACGCATTGATATTTAAATCAGCTGTCTCTCGAAATTTGTTGTCTATTCAATAGTGATAACAGGTAAGCTCACAATCAATGCTGCTCGACTCTAGAATTGACAATACCATATTAGTCTGGCAGTGGAAATTTCACTAATCTCTGGCAGTGGAAATCTGAGGGAAATCCTATTATTTCCAAAATTAACTTGCTTTCTGTGGAAATTTGAGGGAAATCTACTTGCTACTCCTATGAAATAATGACCAGTCTGTTCGTAATAACCAGTCCGCATCCAAGTATCAATCCATCCAAGAGTCCAGACAGGAGCCCAACTGCCAATCTGTCCAACACACCCAGCCTAAACCCAAGTTCCACTTCATCAGGGAATCCAAACAAGGACCCAAGTTGCAATCCGTCCAAGATACCCAGCAATTCCAATCCATCCAGAAATCCATACGGGAAGCCAAGTTTCATTCCATCCAAGATGCCCAGCCTGGACCCAAGTCCCAATCTATTGGGGAGTCCAAGAACTCATCTTCATCTGGTGCAATGAAACGTCCACAGGTAAGATTGTCTGGCAGTGGAAATTATCGGGAAATCCTATTATTTCCCCTCACAACTTGCTTTCTGTGGAAATTTTTGGGAAATCTGAATATTTCCACTCTTTACGTGCTACTGCAATCTAACAAGGACTGTGTGGATGACTCTAAAAATCTTACTCTTAGGTTGAAGTACCATACCAAAAGAAGAAGAGATGTCATGAGGCTATGACCGATGCTACATGCCTAGTTCACCCATTCATTATGAGACCACCCAACCAAGAAAGGTTTGAGGGTAAGGCATTCTATTGGAAACAAGTGACTTACTTTGAAGAGTCCGTTGTTTGTGGATTGATTTGGTATATTCAAGTATCCCTAGTGCACAGTGGACATCTACCCAATAATATAAGTCTTGCGCTTGTGAAGGCTCGTCATCCTCTAATGCCATTCATTTACAGTGAAGCAGTGCGTCTATTCAACATAATTTACCAAAACAATTTTTCATCTGAAATTGTTGTGAAAGATTGAGTGGAGTATTCTCAACTTAATCGGAGCAGAGGTCAAATTCAGTCTTATAATCAACAGATTGGACAGTATCTTGTATGATTCAATTCAATGAATTCTACATGCTCATATGTCATGCATTTATGCTCTCAGTATATGGAGCCTTTGCACAAGGTTAAAAAATTTGGAATAACTACACCTGGTACAAATCAAGTTGATACAACTGTTTCCCTTCCAAATTTGTTCTGTTTTAGCAACACAACAATACCACCACCGATCAACGTAAAATTTCATTGGAAACTCTTTGAACACATGAGGAAGAGATATATCAGGCCATAAAATACGCTTGTGATTCAGTCTACCAATGCTTTACATGTTGAACTAGCAAAGTTGAACAATGAAGGTATTTCACAGCCCTCCTTCATGCCCTTTAAGATGCCATTTCGGATATTTGCTGGATCAACTTGCAAATCTGGCTGTGGTTTGGGTTTTTTTCAGTTATCCAATGATATTTTGGATGATATGTTGCAAAGAGTGTTTGCTGAAGAAGGAAAAATTGAGCTGAATGAAACAAAGCTTGCCACTTTGGCTCCAGGGAAAATTCTAGATTCAACTATTATAGATCTTTGTGTCAAATGGTGAGTTAAATATTTAACAATATTCCTCGTTATGTTTGAGCATTTTACTAACACTTCCAGTGATTGAGGCATAGTGCCAAAAAAGAAGACACATATTCTTTCTGATCAGGTTTTCTTGCACAGTTAGTTACGTGTAACCCTAGTCAGTGGTCAAACATAACATCCAAGCTATATTCAGATGTATTGATGCGAAGAATGGTGGTGTTCCCTATTCAGTTGTTCAAGAACAAATTCACTGTTTGTTGTTGCATCGCTTCCTTGGGTAGGTAAAAATAGCACCATCACACCAATGCTATGCTATATTGATCTTGTTGGTAGAAACAGCTACGCTCCCAAGATTTTACGCATGAGCAATAAGATCAGACAGATTTTGAATGTAATTCGGCGCAATAAATTCAGGTCCAAGGTTGATAAAATCGAAAATCTATACAGCCATAGATCTCTTCCCCTGAGCTGTGTCAAAGGTAGTATGATCTTATTGATGTAGGTCATTCTGTCTAGTAGGGTAGTTAGCAAATATAATTGCTGAAAGGCACGAGACTAGCTAGAAG
>JALLBA010001062.1:0-11751 GCA_036939675.1 Cyclostephanos invisitatus
CCCCCCCCCCCCCCCCCCCCCCCGCTCCCATTCACCCCCACCAACATCCATCAATTTTTCCCTCGACAAATAATGAATGCAATTCGCTCACATCCTCCCCCCCCCCGATTCATTTCCGTTCCTTATAAAGCACCATCCAAGTAAATAAGGAGGAAGAGTTGTCGAGGGGCAGGCGTAGGAGTTTTTTTTTCTAAAAGGGTACGATAGGAAGGAAGGGGGGTGAAACGAAATAGGAGCGTCCTGCCGTTCCACCAGAACTCTCCCCGTGATATATATGATATTCGATTCCCCCATTCCAGGAATGCGTCGGATTCTAATCGCGAGTAGTGGTCGACATTCGTCGTCGTCGATGTCGATAATCACGACCATCCATCGGAGATCGGGGTGGTCCCTCATCGTCCTCCTCCTTTCCCTGATCGGCGATGTCGCCCTGGTGGGGGGGACCGTGACGACCGTCGGGTCGTCGTCGTACGGCGGCGCGAATGACGCGGGCGACGATAATCGACGACGCGACGGGAACGACGCCGACGGGGGGCATCAATATCGCAGCCGTCCCGCGGGATTCGGTCGGAGATTCGCGTACGGGATGCGATATGCCGCCAGGTTGCAGTACGTATCGGACGACGTGCACTTGTGCGGGAACGACGGGAGCGGCGGCGGCGGCGGCGGCGACAATACTAACGGGACGGGGATGATACACGTCGTGCCGTCCGAGGATGGGATGCCGGGTGAGGCACGCCGTGTCATTGTTGTTGTTGTCGTCGTTACGTCGCGGGAGATGGAAGGAGGGAGTTGGGTGGGGCCTCTCCATCCCTCCCTCATTCTCTTCTTCGATCGAATCTCCCCATTGCATATTCTCATATTTTCATGTCGTCTGCCCCCCCCCCCCCCCCCCAAACAGTCGCCATCCTCGCCAGGAGGGGCGGATGCACCTACGAGACGAAGGCTCGAATGGCGTCGCAGTTCACCTACCCCCCCGGCGCGGTGCGCTATCTCGTGGTGTACGACGACGTATCTCGCGATGGAGACGACGACCTCGTGGTCATGATGCCCGACGGTAGCAGTAGCGGCACGACGAATGCCCGCGACGGCGGGTCGGCGATCGCGGGGGGGGGGGACGGACAAGCACCGTACGACGATTTGGGAATGGTCTTCGTAAGTTACGCGAGCGGCATCGGCTTGCGCGAATACGTCAACGAGGGATCGACGTCCGCGAAGGAATCCGGGGGGCCGCGAATACTCATCGACGGCACCGACGATGCGTGGTTGTTCCCCGCCATGGACGGATCGGAGGCAGGATTGGCATTCATTCTGATGATGTTCGGCTGCGTGTGCTCACTATCGCTCTTCTTGAACACGCACGCCCTCGTGAATCGCTCGGAGGGTGGCGGGAACGAATCGGGCAGCGATGCCAACGAAAATCACTTGAGGAGTTTCCTCCTTGGTCCGCACAATAATCCCAACAATAACCACGATGGCGTATTCGGGGGGGGTGGGGGCATGGGGAGAGGTGGAGGGGGAGGATCGTCGAGGAGGAGGGGCAACGGACTGCGCCTACTCACGATGGAGGAGGTCGAGACCCTCCCCACTATGGAATACTGCGGATTGCGATCGTCGTCTCCCGTGGGCGGCGTCGGCGAGGAGGATCGAGAGGAGGTGGAATTGAGGGACAAGTCCGACCTTCCTTATCCGACGGAGGAGGGAGAGACCTCCGACGTTCGTCACGATGATGACGAGGACGTTGATGGGGTTCGTCGCGCCGCGAGTCTGCACGACGACGCGACAGTGGGTCGCGTCGATTACGATTTCGACGACGTCCCGTCCCGATCGAGCGCGTCGGGTGGCCGGGGACTGTGCGATGATGAGTACCTCCCCCCGACAAAGGACGACGGCGACGCCCGACACTGCTTCAATCAAAGGATATGCTCCATCTGTCTCGACGAGTACGAGCCCCGCGAGCAAATACGCGTATTGCCGTGCCAGCACACCTTCCACTCCGATTGCATCTTCCCGTGGCTCACTGAGAGGAGTCCCACGTGTCCTTTATGCAAGGCGATGTTCGAGGCCGTGCAGTGCGAGGTCGAGGACGAGGGGGGGGAGGAGGGGGCGGCGACGACAACGGCGACGGGAGGGGGCGATGGAGCCGCCGAGGGCGGTAACGGCGCGGGTGCGTCGATGGCCGTCGAGGGGACGAATCCGTCGTCGTCGGGAGAAGAGTCATCCAATCAATCGAATGGCGCTATTCCGCCGCCGCTGTCGTCGGATCATCTGGGATCCGATGGACTACTTCGGTCGTCTCTGGGGATGCGTGGACGGCTCCTGCGAGCGTGGGGCCTATTTGGCGGCGGCGGCGGAGACGGCGCGTTGACTCATCCCCTGGAGGAGCCGCTATTGGCGACCGACGACGATATCATGGGCGAGGATATTGTTTGAAAGTGACCATTCATCTGCCGAGGAAAGCCACTAACCCCCCACCCCCACGCTATTGTTAATTAGGCTGTAGTGTAATATTGTTTCTGCATTAACACTCATAATAATATGGTAATATCTCAGTACTGTTCGTGCCTGACAAGCTCAACCTAAGGCTGCCGTTTCACCGACTCGGGATACAGACATGAAGATTTGCACAGTCTCGTCTTTCCGAATGGCAAGCACACACAGCAAGAAATTTAGCCTACAACACGAAGATAAGATGCGACTTAAAAGCTACTCCTACATTTTATTTCCACCTCATTCTCTCTGTGCATGAATGGAGACCAATTGTTGGGAGTTGTAAGAATTATCATAGTATAATAGTACAATATCAAGTTTGCTCTTGCGACATATCGTGGTGAGTTGAGAGAAGTAGTAATAAAGCATTTTTTTTCTTTTTATCCTACGATCCTCTGCAATCAGGCATGATGCTACTACTACTTAATTTTAGATTTCATGTTTCTAAACTAAACCCCCACATAAAGATTTCAAGGTGCAACTTCATCACTCATCTTTTTCCCGCCCGCATCCATCATAGCAGGCGCTTCTCCTTGGATGATTGTGATGGGCTGAGTGGCGGGGGGTAGGGTCTCCATCTTCAGGGCAGTGACCACGAGCACTCCATCGGACAGGTGCGCAGTGATCTTGGAGGTGTCCAGATCCTTCCTGAGGGTGAATCGCTTGTCGAACAAATACTCCTCGTGGGAAGTATCCGTCTTGACCTTGCGTTCGCCGGACACGTGGAGGATACGACCACCATCTTCCAATTCGATCTTCAAATTGTCAGGCTTCATTCCTGGTACGTCCACCGCCAGCCGGAACTGCTCATCGTTCTCAGTGATCTCGTAGCGCGGAGAGGAGTGGCGCATGATTTCGTCCTTGAAGTGCGTTAGGGTGGGCGGGAAATCCAGTAGACGAGAAGGCATGGCGAAGAAGTCGCTGTCAAATCCAGCGAAAACGGATCGCAAACCAGGCTGAAAATTACGAGGATGATGAACTTTCGGCCCAGGAAAAACGAGGTGATGTCCACCGCAATAGTTAACTCTTGGGAGGACACTTGTTGGACTCAAAAATGCGAGGCTCATCTTGCAATGGGTAGTGCGTCTGATCATGTGCCTTCCTGGGCGGTGTGTGTCAATTTTGCAATTTGTGAGAGGTTGTGAGAGATGAGAGAGATGAATAAGAGCGCAGAGGGAGCGTTCGCTTCGTATTTTAGCGTTTATGAATTCCTACTTAGGTGGAATCACAAAAGATTTCTTCTTCATTCTACAGAGGAGAAAAAAGGGAAGTAGTCAGACTTCGGTTCAGGTTTGTCAAGCAGTTCTCTTATTTTTTGAGGACTCCTTATTCTCAAGCAGTCTTGGCATAAGCTTGATTCTTGATTCTTGGGCCTTGTGGGCACAACCCACTTTTCGCAAGAAGACAATGCCCATCCCATTCTCCATTCTCGGCCCGACACGCCTATGGCATCGTTTGGGAACAAACAGGGGGGGGGGGGGGGTAGGTGGCATATTCCGATCCACTGGGGCTGGGTTTTACGCGGAAGTGGCCTTGCTGATGCAAAAAGTGAGGGGAAATGGGCGTGAACTGAAATGGGGTCAATAAAAATGAAAATAGAGATAATCGCACTGCCTGACGCCTCTCGCTCATTTTTTTCACTGAAAAAATGCGAAGCCGTCCCTCTCTCGAAGACATATAGCGTCGAGAGACATCATCCATACTATTGAAACCCCCCCTCCCCCCTCGTCCTCTATCTACAGATTCACCTCCCCAAATGCCCATGGCCATTTACCCATTCCGTCCAAATGCAGAAAAATAATAACCGCACACTTCTTCTTTATTCATCCCCTTGAACAAGGCACAAATGCACACCCCTCTCCCCACTAATCAACCAGCCGCCCCACACAGTTGGTGATAAAAAATCATGGGGCAGTGGGAGGGAGGGAAGTCAAGCAACGGGTGACTGTATTTAGTTGATCTCCTTGATCGAATACATCAATGAGGTACACAAAAAAGAGATCCTTGTCCTTGTTGATCTTCATCCTATTTTTCGCAGACGACGTCGGCCATGGTCATGATCATCAAGCTGTGGCCTCTGTCACCATCAACCTCTTTGGGATGGACGTTATCGCCGGGGGAGATGATGACATCGATCACCTGGAATCCACATCCAATCATCTTTATCTCAACGACGACTTTGTCATCAGGAAGAGCATGCCGATCAACAATGAGGTCGAGACAGATGGTGGAGTTAGCGAGTATCCCGTTTCTAGCATTGATGGTGCAGTAGACGAGACCTCAATAGAGTCAGATGAAGCATGCCCTTCTCTCTTGCTGAGGTCGCGGCCAACATAATAACGGGTACCAACATGCTCAACAATCTGATCATTTGCAGTTATCAGGGATGGTTCGGCTTTCCCGGGGATAGCACACTGATAAAAGGTTGGTGGCATTGGTTCCGTGTCAACGATACCGCACCCACGTACTAAGATGTAATCATGGATATGTATCCCACGATTGATGAATGGCTACCCGCAAGGTAACCTTTGCCAGAAAATAACATCTCTTCGAGTATTGGGTCCCTCAAAAAGTTAGGACCATAATTGGAATGGGCTTGACAAGCTGAGTACTTATTGGCCCTGTATCAATGAAAAAAAATGATCATCTTGTTGTTGTGTGTTCCTTTTTGTTGTGAACCTGACTTAGATGTACGTAGGCCGACGTATTTACAGATAACTTATCTGGCGGGAAGATGAGTTTTGAGATGGCGAGAATCATTTAACATTAGAGGTGTGTGAGAAAGTTGAAAAATTCTTCCTTTCCGCAATGGCTACAGATCGGATTCATTCCCAGCTCGACGAGCACATAAATGCCTATTCAAGACCCTTTGGGCTACGAGAGGCTACTTTTGTTCACTGTAGTGGCTAGGGTTACCTTGCATGAAGCCAAATACGACATCTCTGATGTTATGGAGTCGGGTGTGATTATGCAGGATGGTAAAAAATATGCAAAATTCTTCTCGAGCAAGAGGCCAAACATCGTGTTGAGGCATTTTCGATGGATGTCAACCTACGGCTTATCTGGGGTGTTTCATCATCGATTCATGACCGACTCCAGCAATACTCCCTTACACATCACACAAATGATGGTGTTGCGAAATGTCATGCACTCCACTGAGGCAACAGGGCAGGAATTTGCGGTATCATACGATATAGCCGGCAATGGGAATGACGAAGTAAGTAGAATGAAGAACGATGTTCAATCTCGTGGACAATGAAAAAATCACGAGAAATACCTGGTACATACTCCAGAAGGGATTGCCCGTATTGCGCATCTGCGGGATAGGGTTCACGCACATACCCCTTGACTATACGACCGGATTGCTAAGTCTGATAAACTAGCTAAGTCGTTGTCAATGGGTAGGTATAGGGTATTCCTAATAGGTGGGGTCCCATCGAGGTGGCGCGATCAAGTCGGCGATTCAAGAACAGGAACTGCATGGATGAATATTTATGATTCTTTGGATGGGATCCATCTTTGGCACGGCGGGCGATGGAACAACGGAGCTGCTTTTGGTACATATTACTCGAGCTATATTGCAAAAGATGTTGCATATTGTAAGGACAGGGGGATACAATGCATGCCTACCATGTGGCCGGGGTTCAGTTGGCATAACCTCAAAAATCCCTGTACCCCGACTAGCTATCAATTCCATACCTTGAAGGGGTGGAAACGTCATGTGGAATCAGGCCTACAAATATGCGACCAATAACGACATCAGGACGATATTCTGTGCCCAATTCGATGAGGTCGATGAGGGCACGGCAATCTTCAAGGTCGTGAGGAAGGGTGACCTCCCCGAACCAAGGGATGGATGGTTGGGTTTGGATGCCCATGGCATTGACTTGCCCTCGGATTGGTACCTTTGTTTGATTGGCGAGGCTCAACTGATGCTGGACGGGAGCCGGCCATTGATGAGCACATTGCCCCTGACTCATAGGCCAACATCAAGGCCCACTTCCAAGCCGACCACTCGAAAGTCAACAGCCAAACCATCATCATTCAAACCAACATCAAGGCCCACTACCGCTAGGCCTACTGCCAAGCCGACAACTCAAAAGCCAACTGCCAAGCCTTCATTCGCAAGATCTACGAGTAAGCCATCATTGGCAAGGCCTACGAGTACGTCTTCGTCAACAAGGCCAATGAGTAGTAAGCCATCATAGGCGAGGCCAATGTGAATGCTGTCTTCATCCAAACCAAGCGAGACAATGACTTGAATGCCAACAACTAACAGGTGATTCACCCAAATTACTACAGCCACAACACTTGGGCACGAGATACTGAATGATAGTTTGTTTTACTTCGATAAATGTAAACATAAAGCTGATGTTCTATCTGTACAATAAACACTCGCTTGGTTTTGCTCTCTACTAAGATCAATTGTTGGGAATCGTTATTATTTTGTCAAAACTTAACAATAACAAGCCAATAGGGCCTTAGGCCCAGTTCTTGTCATGAGGTTTTTGTTTTTTTGTTTTATGTAGTTAGACTTACTTTCTTAATCCTGTGGAATCACTGCACGGCAACTCTGGCATCTTAAGCATTTGGTTTTAGTATCTAATGGTTAATCGTAAATCTCATTACTTAATGCCTCCGCAAGCCACTTAGCTCATCGTTTAGGTAGCTAGGTAGTTAGGTAGATAGGTAGTTAGATAGGTAGTTAGTTAGGTAGGTAGGTAGGTAGGCGGTTGATTGTGGTGAGGGACAGACGAAAGCTCAGATCTGCCCTGCTAAACGGAAGGCGCTGCTCATTCCGTTTTCAGAGCAGAGTGCACCATGATGTGCACGAGGTGATAGCGGGGAAATAGTCTGTAGAATTAAGCATCAGCAACGCTTCAAGCCCCCCACACCCAAAAAGTAGCTCAACACGGCGGGAGCATAGAACGCGCGCTCTGAGCCCAAGGTAGCAACAACTCAGACCGACATTAATTTTAATTATATCCGACGGCGCCAGAGCAAGCGGGTAAAAAAATAAGCAAGAAATGCTCGGGAGGAACGCATTGCACAGTATTTGTGTGGCGTTGATGCACACAATGCGCACCTACCACGGCGCAGCCTCCACTTGAAGGTAAAGCACGAGAACAAAGTGGCCCACATCTACACACCGATCCTGTTCGGCAAAAAGGGCTTCTGGGAAGACGAGGAGAATCAAACAGGCCCACCCCCCGGTGGCCACAGGATCCATTGCGACAACTACCTAGACTTCTCGGTGAGCAACAAGTCCAGCGGGAAAGAAAGCAGACGAGATGAATCCACCGGGGATCCAAGTGATTCGAGTAGTCTCAGTGACTCTGACAACGGGAATAGTGTCAAAGGTTGTAGCCAGGTGTCCAACGAAACCTACAGACCCTGGGGATCAAGCCCGGATCACTCATTTACATCATAAATAGCAGGGCATAGGCATGCTGGAGGGAGTGGCGCACGCTCTCGGCTTTGGCCGGACGTCCTACCGGGGGCCCCAGGCACAAAATTGCTGCCGCACAACAGAGGGGAAGTGACACGGGCGCCGACGACGACCGAATGGAACCTGGTGATGGCCGGCGCGACAAGGGGTGCAGCAATGGTGGTTAGCCAGACCCAGGATACAGAACAACTTCTCCCGGGACAACAGAGACAACCACCTCATACAGGCGCAGCGGCACCAACGCCCATTGTACAAGAAGAGTTTTCAGGGATCGCGACGGCCATCAAAAAACAAGGCCATCAAAATTATGACATTACCGTGGTGACATCGGAACTGTCACTCCAGCGGGATATCCAGGGAAACGCAACCAAGCAAACCGCATTCAAAGAGTTTACAATGAACTATACGCAAATGAGGATCTATCTCGCCATGGTGGGCGAGCAAAAAACAGTTACAATGATCCACACGTTAGGGGCGTTCTATTCGATCAGGGCATCGACAAATGCCTACCAGGGCAAGGTGCTGGGCTTCGTGGGTGACCGATGGTGGCGCCCAAGTTCGGCAATGACAAGCGAGGTCAGGGCTCCATTCCTCCTGGCGCTACCAAATGCAATGGTGGAAATTTTACGGGAGTCAGGAGGGGCGTCAACCCCAGCCAATGTCATGGCGGCAATGGATGAGGTCATCCTATGGCTTGGAGGGGGAATAACTGATGACCAGTGGAAAACAGTCATTGAGTGGTGTTTGGTGGCAAGCCAATAGGACGCCAATGACAAAATGAGCTTGCTCTCGATCGAGGTAGACTCTGTAGCGATAGAAGACTACGAATTCAACACCTGGGTGGAGAGCAAGCTGGATATGGCGTTGGGCCAACGACCCACAAAAAACACCCCAACAGGAGGGACGTCCCAACCGCCCGTGGTCCAAGACCATCTTCAGATGGCGCGACTCTTAGCATCAACGGTAGGCCAGGGGATGATTCAGTTTACACAGGCCATGGCAACGCAGGCAGTGACCGGGGGAGCGGGAATGATAAGCCAGGAGACTACCCCCCTTGAGATGAGCAAGGGATTCGACCGGGACCAAATTGCGAAGCTCAAGGATGCGTGTGGGATCATGGTGGCAAAAGACATCCCAAACATATGGTCCGTCATCCAAGCAACAAAGGGGAAAGCATACGACACCTATCGCGACCACCTCAAAAAGTCAATCGAAGCATGGTGCAGGGGTTGCCATATTAAGAGGGATAAATCCATCTACTTGACGGCGAAGATTTTGAAGACCAAGTGGCATTACGGTTCAATCCAGGAGAACCAGTGGCCCAATATGAGTCGGCGGCCAGGGGAATATCCATGCTAACGGAACTAACAAAAACAATGAGGAAGCTCGAGGACATCCTGAAGGAAAAGGGGAAAACAGTTTCACCGGCGCCTGACTACATGCAGCTAAAGCTAAACATTGGGACGTACTGCACCCTCTTATGGGCACTTTTCAGGGACCAGTGTTATCACTACAAGGAGCTAGTTAAACCCCATCGTATTTTGGATCGGGAGGAATGTTTCACGATTCATGATGCCTATACCAAGGAGATCTGCGCCCGGATCACATGGGCAATCATTGATGACGGGCGGTCCTTTTTTGGTAGAAACCCAGTATCATCAGACTTCGCACAAGGAACACCATTTCAATTCTCGGTATCCTGCCTGGATTCAATTACGGACGTGGTCCGCAATGCCCTGGCTGTGCAAAGGGCAACTTTCCCTAAGCAGTGGACAACACCGGTACAGCAGGAGCCCCCGATGGCGGGTAGGCAACCACAACGGGGGCAACACCAAATGCCAACCATTCCCCCCCCAGCGGGATGGGCAACGATGCCACAGCGCCAGCAAGGCAGGCAACAGGGGTCACTCAGGAAGTCCCCTCCGGAGGACATCCGTCACCCAAAGATACGGAGTCTCATGGACCCATACTTGGCACAATACAACAACTATATCAACCTATTGGAAATCCTTACGGCTTCAAACAAGCGTATCACAGATATGCCAACACTTCCAAGCTATACAACCCCAACGGGAAGCTCATGCATCTGCTAGAACACATCTGCTAGAACCTTTAAAGGACGGCGATGCCGGTACAGCAGGGGACACGTTCAAAAGAGCGACACGACGGATGAATCTGTGGAAGCTGTGGCCGATTGCATCAGTAAAGGCGTGTTACATTACACGAGGTGTCTCAAGGCGGTGGATCGCCCGACGGAAAGAGAAAGGCGATGGAGGGCCCAGACGACGCCTGACATCTGGGGATGTATGTCAAAAAAGGTAGTTAGATTTAGTGATAACAACACATTAACGAGACTGGCGATGAGACCAACGCCAACTACAGATCGCAACAGCCAGCAGCAACATAACACATGGATTGAGGGGGACGAGCAAAAAGCGCTCTCAGTCAGACGAAACAAATACAATCAATCCCGGCGGGTCAACCTGTGGTCCCGACAAATCACAACAGCCGAGCTACCAATATCATCGACGTCAATGCCACCGACCCTCCCGATGATAATCTCCGGGAATCCCTTCTCGATGGAGGACAAGGTGAGAAATATCATGTCAAATGTGCACTCGTGGAGCCACAAGGGGATGTCAACGCGGGCGAGAAGCCAAACAACAACAAGTCGTTGACTGTCCCCGACAATGGGAATAAGATGCAACCCCCTGCTCGTGGCAAGAACACCGACTCGCCACTCCGCAGGATCAACGCGGATCAAGAAACGGAGACACTAACGCCGGAATCCGTGCAATGCACGGGCCCCATAAGCTTGAGGGACTACTCCCACCGATCATTGAGGCTACGAGCATCCGAGTCACGTGAAGGGACATTGAAAGGCTAAGGCTACAAAACAAATGCCGGTGGCATGCTCTACAAGTGCATCAAGTGCACATGCCGGCTTGGACAGGCCATCGGGGAGACGCAGTGCTCCCGCCATCAACTCCCCTCCCGAGAATGTGGCGAGGGGATATGTGCCCCTCGGGAATCGCAACTTCACACCCTGCGAGGGAACTCCTGCAAGAATGGTCTCAAGTTGGATGCCCCACAAGAACGGGGCACCCCTGGACGAATGACAACATCTGGGAGGCAGTCGAGCGGGGACCTCACCAATCAGCACTATCGGAATAGGCACTGGACCATTTTGCACTGGAAGCTACCAAAAAGGTCACCGCCGGCCAGTCAAAAATTGTAATGTGGGATGATATCAAGAACAACCCACTAGCCAGTTAAAGATCTTGCCGATTGCAGCAATACCGCACAAATCGAGAGGCTTCCGGTCCATCTTGGACCTGTCTTTCAACCTACGTTTAAAAAATGGTGGAATCCTCCCGTCAGTCAATGACACTACTATCAAGACAGCCCCTAAGGGTGCATTGGACAAGCTGGGTCATGCACTGAGCCGCATCATCGATGCATTTGCGGAATCAGAAGACACGCCCGACGCCAAAATATTCATGGCTAAGTGGGACGTGAAGGACGGCTTCTGGAGGATGATGTGCGAGAAAGGGGAGGAGTGGAACTTTGCTTACGTCCTCCCTCAATGAGCGGGAGAGCCCATCCGGCTTGTCGTAACAACATCCCTCCAAATGGGTTGGGTCGAATCACCTCCATACGTCTGTGCTGTATCGGAGACAGTACGTGACATTGCTATGGAGTATGCCAACACAAAAGTGAGGTCCCAGCCGAAACATAAGTTCACCCACTACACGCAGGGAGACGTTGAGGCAAATTTGCTCCCGACGCACGCATTGCGCCTGGGCATGACC
>JALLBA010001063.1:0-11795 GCA_036939675.1 Cyclostephanos invisitatus
AAAGAGACCTTTCCATGGATCAATCTTATCCACCTGATATCAGACGATACAGACGATCAGTGAAGAACGCACAGATAACGTGACACCAATATTTACACAACATACCGGTTCGTTGTCAACGTCTCGAATGAACCTGTAAACTTCGACTGATAGTTGGGAGGTATGGTAGGAGAGAGATAAGAATGTAAAACCAACAGGAACATACAGTGCAGATGCTTCTATTGTTGCACGTACCGAGGCCGATGTCGAAAACTTCGATACCTTCAGCAACAAGTACATCATTCTCACACATCGATTTTGAAGTGGATCCACGGGTCAGATCTTCATTTAGACGAAGTCCACTGGCACCACCTTCACCAACACCCATTGAGATAAATTCTCGGCTACTGATCATCAATTGGCCAGCATCATCCAAACAACTCGTGTTTTGTTCAGCTTGTCCATCATCATCACATGAGGGCAAATGGCTCTCTCCAATTGTATATCGAAAACATTGAGGGTTTGGTTTTAATCGAAACAAAAAGCACCCACCGTCGCCATATCCATCTGGGTTATTGTACCATGTTTGTGATGCATACATGCCAATGACTCTATCGGTTCCCAAGACTTCCATTATGGTCAAAGTGTGTCGTGCCGAGGAGCAGCATCGGTAGAACATATCTAATGATCTCCCATGATAGTTTGATGAGTATATCAGGTCCAGTTTTGTTGATTGCAAGGCAGGTGGAAGCCACTGGGATAAAAGCAAGCGTTCGGGACTGTGCTTTGCCAACTGAATTGGATAATCCCCCTCAAAGAGGCCAAGAGGCTTCGTATCCTCGTGAATGGATATGGTGCTCTCATTTTTCTCGGCCCATTCCTCATTGTTTGATATCAAACGCGAGACAAAGTCCCATCCTGGAAAAATCGGCCGGGACAAAATTCGAAGGCTCTTTTGAACGCCGTAGGCTTGATGGTAAAGGAATATGTCGAATCGGAAATGCTTCGAATGAGTGAAACGGCGAACGCCCTCCCAAAACCGGCCGCGTTATTGCAATGTTCCCGAATAGTATCCCCGAGGTGGGCGTGGACAAGACAGCAAAGCGTCGTGCCAATGCGAAAGATGGCATGGGCCCCCTCCCCGGTAAAAATATCCATCACTCGAAGGACGTGCTCTCGTCTTAGGATGGGGAAGAAGAAACGCTTAAGGATAGGGGTAAGTCCGATGGGATCCAAGGCGCCTATGTGCTCCATCACAGCGGCTGTTTGGGGGAAACACCTGAAAATACAAGTGTTGGATGTTCACATGAGGACCTGACCAAAGTTGCACATCGAAAGGGGGAAATGTCTCGACGCACCTTTTCATCAAATCTGAAAATGTCTGAGATAGGGATGACGTTAGCCGACACGTTACAAGAATGAACGAACGCGGATAATTACACCAAGACTGACCTTGCACCAAGCTAGATGTTGAACTCTCGATATTGCCAAGAAATACGATGAATCATCATGCACCATTTGACGAATCGTCGCGAATGCGTAACTCTCCTAGAGCAATTCATCGAACGCGGGCATAATAATCATGAGATTCCATTCACGCCAGCAGGTACGAAATGTATAAAAAATCGAAGAAAAGTGACATATATGAACTCACCGGCATGTACGACAATAGGAGACACGCCAAATCCGGAAGCAGGGGACAGAATTCCAATCCCAAGCTCTCCCTCGCGGCGTGCAGCACCTTCGCCAGCGCCCTGATCCCCCTATCCGGTATCGGCGACCCTCCTCCCTGATGTAGGATGTTCATGAGATTGTCATGTCCAACGCCAAAGTCCAATACCTCGGCGCGATCCAAATCGCTTTCGTCGGGGAATAGCGATTTGAGCGTAAGGTCCCATCCATGCTCTATATAATTTTTCATGTCACGATGTCGTGCGTTGTCAGCGAACGGTTGTGGAAATTTCAGTCCACGCGCTCCTCTCATCACTACCACCCCGGGCGGTGAAATATACATCAAGCGAAACAATGCATGACACATTCCTTTTCTCACCTATCACGCGCGCCTTCCTAAACGTTCCATAGTCATCGCAGTCGGACTCGGACATATCGGGATTTGCCGCCGAGACAACGTTGATGATCCACGATGCGCGTCGCAGCGAGGGTGGTATGCCCCGCCTGCACGTCGAGCGCATATCCTCCTTCCATTCGCGGCGTTCGTTCGTCGTCGTGGTACCACCGCCGACTACGGACGACCGCGGCCTCGACGACCACGACGAGTCGGGGGGTACCGTCTGATCGATAACGGTGCCGCGTAGGGAGTCGATGGAGGTGCAGAATAGGTCCATCGGATTGAACTCCGATAGGTCATGATATTCATGCGCGTATGATGAATCCATGATGCTATGTTCGGTGTATGGTATCCTATTCCGGTACATCAGGGCAGGCGACGGGCAGCGACCCCGCGTTCGTTTTATTTGGGTGTTGTAATGTCGTGTCGAGATGGTAGACAGACAGACCAACGCATACTTCCTTGTGATCCCCGTTGGATCTTTTTCGGGGGGGCGGGAGGCAGGGCTGTTATTATTATTCTCTAGAGAGTAGATGATAATATCTTGTTAATGTTCTCAATGATTGATCGGATCCGGATTATCCATCCCTAACCCTAACTAACAACCCTGTGCCTCACGGGGCCGATTATTAATTAGGAGTATTATTCTACATTGGAAAATATCACAATATGGACGGTCCGGACGATTTATGGGACGGTCAAAACGCCGACGAGGTAGCGGCGCTGCTCCATCCGGATTATCCTCCGTTGGGGGTGGAAGATACGTTGGACGACGACGCCTACCTTGACCATTACTACCACGACGATCACGACGACCGCGACGAAAACGATAACGACGACGACGACGGGGAGGGAATGGAGGAGGAGGAGTATGAGGAGGAGCAACATCCCGACGACGCGGAGCATCCCCTCTTCCCCACCCCCACCCTCCATCACGCCCATCACGGCGTCGTCCCACCGCCGCCGCCTCCTCCTCCGCAACAACAACCGCAGCACCCTACGTTTCCATCGTCGGGCTACGCCGCGGTGGGAGGGGGCGGTGGGATCATGACGATGGACGACGCGCATCGCCATCACGCTTCCTCCTACTCGCCCTCCCTCGGCGTCGGGGGCATCGCATCCATCGGGGGGACGGGCGGGGTGGGTGGGGGGGGGGCACAATTGGGGGGCATTGCGGCGTTCGGGCCGTCCCCCCCCTCGGCCAATACGACGTCCATGTCGGGGACTAAATCGGCCAAGAAGCAATCGCCGCCGCCACCGCCGCCGCCGCCGCAGGCCGCGCCGCGGACCGGTCCCTCTCACGTGCCACAATCGTCGACGACGCCGATGCCGCAGCATCAGAAGCATAAACTCGAGGCTGGCAACGAGCACACCGGACGCTGGACGAGGGAGGAACACGACTCGTTCTTATCGGGGTTGAAAATGCACGGCAAGGATTGGAAGAAGGTCGCGGCGACCGTCGGGACTCGAACGGTCGTCCAGACTAGGACACATGCGCAGAAGTACTTCCAAAAATTATCGAAGGGGGAGGTATGTTTATTGCGGTCTATTTTTTCTCGATATTCCTCTTCATGATGATGTCGCTTGAATTGTTTTCTCATTGGGATGCGTAATCAATTGATCATTAATTGTGCATTCCCCCCTTTGTCGTCTTGAAGGGAGGGGGAGACATCGACGTTAACACTAGCCCGGTGATGAGTGCCGTTGGGTCAATGTCGACTGAACCTCTTGAAGGAGCCGAAACCCACGGGTCCCAACATGCCCCGTCCGGGAAAATCTCCATTCCGACTGTGGACACGGGTGGTCCGGGAGGGGGAGGACATCCATCGACGGCGAAGAAAACTCCCAAAAAACGTGTACTGAAGGCTTCGGCAACTGCGTCGACACCTACCCCGGTTCAACAGAATAAACAACAGCCACAGCAGATGCAGAATCACCAGCACAACCTGCAGCAGTATCAAGTGCCGGCGACGACTGGACGATCTCCCTCCAATATATCGAGGTCGTACTCGTCGGAGGCCGCATCGGGTTTGTTGAATATGTTCAACGATCGAACCGCCACCCTCGGCCCACCCAGCTCGGCCGCCGATACCAGTCCGTCGTCGCAGCAGAAACATGGGTTTACGACGGCCGCAAACGCCGCATTACTCGACGATGCGTTGATACGTGCATATTCGCCGGGTCACCGACTCGATTTCGCTAACAACGATGCCGAATCCGAGTCGATGACGACTCTTGCGCAGCCCATAGTCGCGGTCAGGAGTATGTCCATCGTGGCGCCCACGTACGACGACATGATACAGGCCGGGAAATTTCCCGAACCGAGTCCCGCAGCTTGTGGGAAACGCAAAATGGACGAGATCGCCGCGGCGCACATGCTCGCCGGAGTCGTTAGCCGGGCGACCGATGCGATGAATTCATCCTCAAATGGCGAACTGCCGTCGCCGAACAAACGGTCGAATGGTGTTCCCGGCACAGCTGCCATCACTTCCGCTTTGGCGATGTCGGCGGAGGGTGCTAATCGACAATCGTCTCTTTCGGAATACTTGGCAGGAGTATTCGAAGACGAAGACATGGCCACGCCGCCCCCTCCTCCTGTCGAGGATTTTGCCCCGAACTCTCCCTTTTCTGCCGCGGCCGCTGCGATTGCCGACGCTGAGTTCACCTCGCGAAGCTCAATGGTCGGGCGTGGCCTAGCGCTGCAAATTGTCAATCCAGATACTCTTGGTGGACATGGCGACAGTTTATTTAGGAGACATTTATTAAATGGGCAGGCTTCTCCTCGAACCCCCTGGGATTGCCAACTGGAAGCGCTCGTCAGGTAAGAGTCCAGGTGGTGGGCTACCTTCCAATTTTGTCATTTTTGTCATTGAATATTGAATGCTATCTCTTCCCCAAATTACAGTCAAGTGAGGAGTCAAGAACTTTACCCGCCGCCGCCACATGACTCTGACGAAGCTATGATGCCCAACGAGGCAGAGTTAGAGGCACTCATTACACCCGTCATTCTCCCACCACCCCTGCGCAACCCACGTTCCGGTTTTCAGTTGGCCATATTTCGAGGTTCAGTGGCTGATGTTTCCCAAATTTGTACTGATATTTCTACATCGAAATCTCCCGTGATTAACCAGCGCGATGAGGCAGGATATTTCCCGCTTCACTCGGCTGTAGCATTAGGTCTGTTGGATGAGTTTGGGTTGAATTGCAGGGAATCATTGGAGATATGCCAGATGCTGATCGACAACGGTGCAGACGTTACCTGTCGGGACAAGGACGGGAATACTCCTGTGCACTGGGCGGCACGTGCTGGTCACAGCGGCGTTCTGGGACTGCTCCTTGTGAGAAATTGTCCCCTTGACGTCCAAAACAATTTAGGAGAAACCGCTCTTCATTGGGCAATGCGCGCTGGAGAGAGAGGGTCAGGTGCCGTTAAAGTTCTTGTCGAAAATGGGGCGCGAGTCAACGTCTTCAATCGGAACTTTAGACGCCCCCTTGACGTTGCGGCCGAAGGATTCGCGGGCCTACATGAGTTGACTGAAAGGAATTGTTCGACCAAAAATGATGCTACGGCTTGTAACATTAAACCTGATATTAGGGAGAGGAGGACGTCACGATGGGACCTGATGAGATCTTCCCCGCAATGTCGAACATTGGTCCTATATCATCAAGAATGTCTTGATCATTTGGCCAAGTCAGATGCAGACTGGGAGGTGCCAGACAGAATAGAAAATATCATGTCAACTCTGACAACTAGAACTACGGAATCGTGTGTACCAGATGACGAGCTGAGCTTCAAACCATGTGAACTAACTGTCTCAAATGAGTTTGAGAGAGCTACGCTGGAATTGCTCAGTAGAATACACAGCGCTGAATATTTGGCGTTTATAAATGACTTGAGTAAAGATTTAGAGCGAAAAAGGAAGCAACATCTCATCGAAGAAACGCAGTCCAATACAGAGGGTATTGTACAAGAAAAACTGAGAAATGTTGTTCCTTTTACTCCGATGGTGCGTGATAAATTCTGATTTTTCGAGCCTCTCGGCTACTCCCAAGGTCATCCGTTCATTCCAACTTTTTTGCTAAATAACGATCTTAGGTTCAACGAAAAATAATGAAAGATGCGACAACGAAAGAGGATTTGCACTCAGACACTGCCTTTTGTGCCGGATCACTGAAAGCAGCAAGACGAGCGGCAGGTGCAGTTCAACATGCTGTTGATTGGTAAGGATTCGGTGCTTTATCTGTTATTCAATACTTTACCACTATCTCACTAAGTCCACAATTCATCTAAAGTGTGCTTGTTGGTAGAAATCGCAATGCATTTTGCATTGTCCGCCCCCCTGGCCACCATGCTGGAATTAACGGTCTTTTATCTGATGCGGAATCTTGCGGGTTTTGCCTTTTCAACAACGTCGCAGCCGGAGCTATGCATGCCCTCTCAGACGAAAAGCATCGACCGAGATGTGAACGCTGCGCCATTGTTGATATTGATGCTCATCATGGCAACGGTACAGAAGAAATTGTGAGGAAATGCCACGATTCCGCGAGGCTTTTATTTTTCTCCGTACACCTCTACGACCATGACAAGCCTAAGAAGGGAACTGTTCAGTACAAGTTCTATCCGGGAACAGGTGCTGACGACGAAGTTACTCACAACATAATTAATGTGCCTATAGCTCCGCTGTGGAGAGAGAAAGATGTAGTTAAGAGTTTATCTCTAGCTTCAAATGGAGGAGCGGCTACAACACAACCTAGACAAACAAGGCAAACAAGGCTAAGGTCCAAGGAGGATCTAGCACTACAGGCAGTTCCTTCTCTACCAGATCTTAGTAAATGCGCGAAGGAAGAAACAATGCCTGAGGCTTCATTAAAGACAGCGAATGGTAACACCTCTTTGGAGACATCTAGTGTAGCTTCAGATTCAAGTCTATCGTCGAAGCTTCGAGCGCCATTGCCATCGGCATCGCCACATTACCCCCCACACTATCTCATGGGGGTAGGAAGACTTGCATATAGACGCGCAATTCAACATCGTTTACTACCCGCATTGCGCGCTTTCAACCCAGACTTAATTATTCTGAGCACAGGTTTCGACGCAGCTCGCGGGGATGTAGGGAACGCACGCCACTATACTGACGGCACTGAAGCAATGGGCTTAGACCTTGAGCCCGAGGACTATGCATGGACAGCCAGAAAAGTGAGTTTGGTCAACATGGCATCATTATCTCTAAAAATGGTTTCCTGTTGATCCCTTCAATCTTTTTGATTCTATGTCATCAGGTCTGTGAGATTGCTGATATTTGCTGTAATGGGCGGGTTGTATCAGTATTGGAAGGCGGTTACGGGCGCANAGGTCTGTGAGATTGCTGATATTTGCTGTAATGGGCGGGTTGTATCAGTATTGGAAGGCGGTTACGGGCGCACGCCTCGTCGTGAACCATCGCCTAATCCTTCCGTACCCACGCCGCCACTTTCTGGAAACGAATCTGCCTCGGTATCAGTCCGAGAAAAAGCAAAGCTGGAAAAAGCGTTCTTTTCTGAATGTGCTATTCAACATCTGAAGGGATTGGTTGATCCGTACTACACAGAGGAATGAGAACAGATCTTCAACTCACGAGAGGAGTATCAGCAACGCTCATAGGAACCATCGGTGCATTTTATCGTGATGGTCATCAGACGAGCCTTCCCCAAAATGTTCTCCACTTGATATCGAATTCATATTCTTCTCTCTAGAGTAAGAAGGACGAATGAGTTTGTTCAACAATAAAGATGAGTGCGGTTGTAAAAGATGACAATAATAAGGTGAGAGCTTGGTGAACCGCTACGAGTACACGGCTTGCGAAATGGCTGCCCCAATAATAAAAAGGGAGACTTCGGGAACCGCAGTGAGTACACGGGCTAATACAATCACTGTCCGACAGAGCGAGATGGTTTCTCTAGGCGTGAGGCATGGCGCCTGTTAGAGATATTGCAGCGTCTCGGGGTGCGAGAAGCAAGCGAAGAACGGAGGAGTCTGCACGAGGCACGGCACAAGGAATTGAGAACAGATAGCCCTCTAGAGAAACATTACAAAGTTATATAATTTCTGCTGTTGTATAATTTTTTTACTACTACTGATTATCAAGAATTGTGAAAGCCCGAGACAACGGGACCTAGAATGTAATATCGTTGCCTCGCACAAACTTTTCCCTTTCGAGTGTCGGTTCTGTGCTGTGCCTCGCGCAAACTCCTCCCTTAGAGTCAGGAACATGCCTCTTTTATGAGAGACACAAGAGACAAGATATCTATTTTACACGGTGCCCTGTTGGAGCTCCTCCCCTTTGGATTTGCGTTACGGTGGCTGCGTTGCTTCTCCGGCGCATCAAACTTGCGGCAAACTCGTTCTTTTTACGGAACGAAAATCAAATGAACGACCGCGAGTCAGGTTGTGTACACTAAATAGTAAAAAGTATCGTCACGACCGTTTCATTCGTGGGATAGAGGCGTTGCAAGGGATCCGTGAGGTCCACAAAGACGAATATTATCTCATAATTTATTTCCCAACTCCAGAAAAAATGTTCAAATCCTTCCTCATCGCCGCGACTTTCTTCGCCTCCCCAGGAGCCTCTCAGGTATTGGGGAATTGGGATATCCTTTACCGGTCGCTCGCCACCGACTTTCAACATTCGGTGGCCAATGAGCTCACTCTGGACTATCACATCGGGAAGGGACGCACGTATCAAGTAGATCTTTACGAAAAGAACTGTGTAGGGTCGATCACCGGAATGACCATCATCCCCACCGCCAACCGTACGACTGGGGTCACGGCCAACCACGACGAACTTGAGATCATGATCGACTTGGACAAGTCGACCATCACGTCGAGCAACATCTGGATCGACAGCAGCCTCCAGTTCTGCGTCAGGCTTCAACTTTTGTCGGGAGGCGAAGTCATAAAAGAGGAGTGAGTGGGATGAAGTTTGACCAAACGTTTTTGGCATATTTTGTTTGTTGATATCGACTTTCTCAACCTCCTCCTCTGCCTCCTTACTCCTAGCAAGCGCGAGATCGATATCTCCTTCGACTTCAACGTGGACTTTGACACTACCGACGTCGTCGTGCAAAGCGCATCCACGACGAGTGCCTCCGGCGAGGCAAATGTTGGTACCTATATCAAGGCATGCAAGTGTGATAATCTCGAATCATTCAAATGCGACACAAACCCAATCGGTCCCAACTCGATTCTTTACGTTTGCCTCCTGTCCATTGACCCCGATGTGGAGATTCGTTGGCTCGACAGCCTCTCACTATTTCAGTACAATGCAATCGGCAACAAAACGATGAATATCGTTGCATCGGCGAACATCCAGAACGAGGAGATCTCCACCATGATCGTTAAAAATTCCACCGCGGTAGGCGTAGCGACGGTGGTCCCATCAAGGTTTTTCTCCTACTCTGGCGTGTCATCCCTGGACATGGACGTATTCGGCACCGTGGAGATGAATCTAGTGGGCGGGCGACGAAGTCTCGTCGATGCCGTCTCACCCAATGCCCCCTTCGAAATCAGCATCAAAGTAGAGCGTTCTGATGAAGCGATCCCCGATGTTGAGTGGACCGCCGATCACGTGCAGTCAGGCAGTAAAAAGAATGGAATTGCCTACTCTTCTTTCATTGGAGTTTCCGTCTGCTTTGTGTCAGCTTCCATATTGTTTTTGTTGTAAGCCCGAGAAAAGAGTATGGTACTCATGGCATGTAGGGTTGATCAATGCACGAGAAGCATCTTAGTAGAGACGACCGATATCATTCGTTCGGCCCCATCGTAATCCTTAGAGAGCCTGTACATTCACGACCGAGTTTATACATCTGATAATGCTAGTTCGCGCTTGGCCGCATAGCTCATTTTGGCTTTTGTCTCGGTGGTGCGCTGANTATACATCTGATAATGCTAGTTCGCGCTTGGCCGCATAGCTCATTTTGGCTTTTGTCTCGGTGGTGCGCTGACTGTAAAACATCTAGCCAAATGGCATTCGCATTTTGGTAATCATGCGAGGTGGGTTCTTGGCGTGAGGCTTCCGTTGACGCCGAAGCAACGTTACATCGTAACAAGACACATCCATTATTCGGCGCCAAGGTGAAACTTTGCAGCCACAGGGACTGTTCAAACCAAGCGGTAAACAGCGGAGTTTATATCGAGCACGGCGCCATTCGGAGTTGAAAACTTTGCAGTCATAGAGACTGTTCAAGCCAAGTGATAAACAGCGGGGTTTGTATCCGGCAAGGCACCAAAGTGAAACTTGGCAGCGATCCAGGCTGTTCAAAGGTTGCAAAAATAGGAGGAGTTTATAGAAAGCATGGGACCAACCATGCTTCATAATTATAGTAAGCAAACGATAACTTTCGCTTCGCGCTTGGTTGCCCCTCCGTCCCGAGAGAAAAGTCTTCATACCATTCATAATCGGGCTCGTACCCCTATCATCATCACCATCATGGGGGGGTAGGCTTGTTGGCCGATGGCTTGTTGCACGAGAAGCATCTTAGTAGAGACGGCCGGTAATATCTGTTCTTCCCATAATCCTTCCTTATTTTTGAATGCAGGGAGTTATTTGCCTGACGCCGTCCACGTGCAATTTAGACGCCGACAATTGCACTGTCATGATTGCGTCCAAGAAGCACGCACAGTACTACAGTCACACCACACCCGCCCTGCTCGGACTGATATTGGATGATGATCGGTGATGATTCCACTAGCACTGCCTTGATCAAGACTTACTTTCCCTATCTTATTTTTCAATTCAGTCGTCGATTGAAGGAACGTGCATGCTTTCACACCTATTGAAGTCGACGCAATACACACCTCCGATACTCACATTATAGGACACGAATTTACTCGGCCACATACAACTCCTTCTCGAACCACATGATGTACCGAGGCAACATTCGGTCCCATCTCCATCCCGGAGGCTCGTATCCCATGCGCTCGATGTAAAAGGTCGACGCGATGGGATTTCCCGTCACTAGCCGCATTCGACGGGCACCCTCCATCCGCGCCCAGTCCTCCGCCGCTTTCATTAACGCCGTCGCCACGCCTCGTCGACGCGCATTCTCCGCCACCGAGACGCGCCACACGCTGCACACGTCGCACCCGGCCGGGGCGGACTGCTTCTCGTCCGTACCGCGCATCACCCCGCAGCAGCCGACGACGACGTCCGAATCCACCATGGTGGCGACGAGCATCCGGCGGCCGTCGTGGGAGAGCCAGTGAGCGGCCAAATTGGAGCCGTCCGGGCCGATGTCTCCCTCGGGGGCGGTGGCGGTGCGCTCCAAATGCGCCATCGCCTGCTTCATGACGATCGACATGAGACCGCCTGTCGAGTCGACGGTCTGCCGTAGTCCACCCACCCAAATTGCGGCCACGGCCACGCTATCCCCCGGGGCGAAGGGACGAATGATGATTGAGGGGGGGGCGTCGTCCGACCCAGCTCGTAAATCTCGTGCATCCATTCCAGAGACGGGGGATGAGCGGGGAGGCGACGCGGCGGCTTGAGATGATGTTATGGATGAATATGAAGACTGAGGAGCCTTCGGACTTTCGCACCTTATCATATTATATTGGGAAAAACTGGAGAATGCACAGAGCTTCGACCCGTGATAATGCCTCCAAGCGGTGTGACAGGCTAAATACCAGGTGCGAAGTTTTTTACGAGAAACGCATTATCGATTTCCATCCTCTGTGCCTCACCGTATCGCTAAAATTTCATCGTTCCGTCTT
>JALLBA010001064.1:0-22289 GCA_036939675.1 Cyclostephanos invisitatus
AATAATGTTGGGGCATTGGGGGCCGAGGAGGGGGCGAATGGGGGCGAGCTCATCGCGGAAGCAGTGTAAACAATGTCTACTCATAAATGTAACACTTTTTGTGTAATGCCCAATACATGTAGGACACCCAAAACAAGCGCAGGTACATTAGCCCATGATGTGGGGATGAGGTCGGTATGCATGGTGTGGGCGCCGCCTGGGCAGAGCCGGTGCTAGAGGCCATTTCCGCTGCTTACCATGGTTGGCCTATTTTTCTGGCCAAAGGTGCGTCGCAGGGGGCTGGTTGGGTTGGAGGAGAGGTCTACGTAGGAATAGTATGATTGCAAACAAAAAAAATCTCAAGGCGCACCATGGGGTTAAACTCGTATTCGAGCTATTTTTCCTTAAATTTTTTTTTTTTTCATCGCTTGATTGTCGGGCGAAATGAGCGCCGATCCGTCCGCATCGTTCTGCACCATGGACGGCATGACGATGGACGCGCATCCTCACCATCGTCTCGAATTGAAATTGGGGGAGAGCCACCACCATGGCCGCTCCTTTTCGTCGGATTCCGGCGATACGACGAATTTTGTGTATGGCGATGATGGGAACCTCGGCCACCACGGGTATCGCAGACTCTCCTCCTCCGCGTCCATGGGAACGATTATGTACATGGACGGCTTCCACTGGGCTCTCTTCCCTCCCCGCGACTCTCCCCCGCCACCATGTCTCAACCTGTTCTATCCGTCGTGGACGCTCCATACACGATCGAGGTTCATTTTCGCGATGACGTCGGTGACGTCGATGGGGATCCTCGTCGAGGCATGCGGCGTTTGGAGGGCGCGTAGCCTGAGGAAAGGTAGGGCCCGTCGGGCGGCGGAGCGCGCCCTCGTCGTCGTACCGGGGTCCTCCTCCCCCCGACGCGCTCCATCCCGCGCGAGGCGATGGGACCTCCTCGCCGCCCTCCTGCACGCGTCGAGGATATGGCTGGGCTACCTCCTTATGCTGGCGGTGATGTCCTACGCTGTGGAATTTCTCTTGGCGGCGATCCTTGGCGTGATCCTTGGAAGGTACTTCTTCATGGACGCGGATGGGGGAGGCGCGGTCGGGGTCGCGAACGGCGGCATCGGCGGGATGGGCCACGGCGACAATGGCGACGTCGTCGACGCGATGGTCGCGCAACGCGGGAACGATGAGACTTGGGGCGGGGGGGGGGATCCGTGTTGCGATCACGATGACGATGTGGACTTTCGCGAGCCGTTGCTTTCGTCGTCGATATCTCTGGGGAATGGCGGAGTAACCCGACGTAGTGTTGTGTAGGTAGATCGGCAGTATTTACTTCCTGATCGATCTTGTCTTTGAATTGGCCCGCTTGAACGACACAGTGCCAGTCACCGGATTAGAAACAGCTGGGAGGTGAAACCGATGTCGGGGGAGTTAACGGAAGCAGCAATACGTGAGGCCATGATGATACTGAATGTTTTGCGTTCTTCTGTCATGATACCTGCGACAAAACCAAAGCCGGTGCGTTCATGCGACGGCTGTTATCGCTTATTAGTTTGCTTATTCAATATATAATTTGGCACGATAAATATTAGGTGCACCTCCGCTGGTCTTTTTTTGTCCTCTGAAACATGATATCATCATGTAGATGTGATGCATCACGGCATTCTGAAAGGCTCCCCTTTTCTGGGCATAAGATGGACGCATAACGCTGAAAGGCTCCCCTTTTCTGGGCATAAGATGGACGCATAACGATATTTTGTATGTAGGTAATTTTCTGGTGGTTCAAGGAACAAGTGAGAAACTGGATTGCGAGATAGGACGTTGCAACGCTCGCATTCACTAGCGGGGATGAGGAGAAGCGCATGTGTTTCGGATTTGCACTTCCAGAAAATGTAGATGCCCCGGAGCTAGCACGTGTGCCATTTATGTATAGTGCACGGCCCGGCTTAAATGGATTTCTCAGCATTGGGAATATGTAGTACCCTCTAGGGGTTTATGTCGAATCGCTGTCCTCTGGGCATGATGAATGTAAAAGAGTGTCCAGAGTCGAGTTGAATTTTCCTTTGCATGTCTCAGCGTCACAGTAGGTGTAAGGCCTAAGGGCACTACTCATGTCTCTCGGCCCGAGACATCATCGATTATTAGTTCGCATAATATTGAATAAGCCGCATCTAGGTAGTTAGTTTGTAGAGGACGCAGTGTAGCGCCGGAAAAATTCTATTTTGTCATGATTAATAAACATAGTTACATGTGAACTGCCGAACACTGTGATCAATCCACCAAATTTGCTTCACTCGAGGAAGTAAGTAGAATGGGCCATCCTCGAAGAATTAAAAGGTGAGGAGGCCACACGCGTGCCGCTGTTACTACGGCTCGGAGAAGTCTGGGATGTGAGCCTGGATGGTCTCCCCCTCTTGCTGTCGCTCATCGACGAAGACGACCGGGAGGCGGTCGAGCCAGAGCCTGAGGAGATCACAGATGAAGAGGAAGTTCCAATCCTTCCCAAAGGAGGACGGGCGCGTTCCGGCGCCGGGAAGTGCACGCTCTTGTTATGGTTATCAGGTTGAGCGGGAACATTGTCGCCGGAGAACCGACGCGAGGCTCCTTGAGTCTTTAATATCGGCTGATATGACGCACTGCCACGGCCGCCGAGCCTCTCGACGCTAGACATGGCCAATTCAGGGTCGCTTTCCCCCATAATGGGCGAAAATGATCGCATCGATGACTCGGGCGATGGGCGGCTTCGTCGTTGATGTCGCTGTTGGGCCTTGTTTCCGAGGACTGGAGAGAGCACCGCCGTCAGAGCGACGTGCACCAACGAAAATATGAGGGAGTAGAAAAGGTCGAATAGCCGCGCTCCGCCAACGTGGGCGTCGGGTGTTAACTGATGGTGTTGAGGGGCGGAGGATTTCCGCTGTTGCCGTTCGGGAATGGAATATGGAATGTCCATGTAGATGCGAGACGTCGATCGTCTCGTCGATGGCACGCACCCGTCGAATCGTTCTTCTTGTGATGGTCTCATCGTGCATCTGTCAGCGCGTTGGATGTTGCTATTTTGGGTGTACATCGCCTGAGAATGGGATAACTTGGTTACCGTTGTTGAATTCGAACATGCAAAATGAATGGAGAGAGAAGATTTCTGAGAGGCGAAGTGGATCCCTCCTCCTCCTGCAAATGTCTCCAATTCCCGAAGTGAATTGTAGAAATAAGGATATTGTACTAATTCCTCTATGAAAAGGTCTTTTCGGAGAATCTTTTTTTGCGTGACTGCGCCTTCAAGAGTCCATTGTGCGTGTCACGCTCCTCCTAGCCGCCCCTCTGCCAAACTGCCAGCAGTTTGTCAATAAGTTTGTCTATTATTATTGTTTATCAATTAGCAATTATGAATGCAGCATGTTTCATTTTCGCACCATGCTGTTTTCATTTTTGCCTTCACTGCAATAGAGGATTCATCTGGACCACATCAGTTCTAGCGATCATACCAACAAAGGAAGGTATCAAGTAAGAAAAGTGTGATGATACAATGAGGGCACCCTAAGAAATGTTAAGACCTAGAAAATGTCGAATACATACACATGTATTAAATGCATACATGACCCTCATAGTCAGCTTCAAGACAAACTCAACAATATTTTTAGGCTTTGGAAAATTACCCTACACCTACACTGGCATGTTGCTGGACTTGACTTTTTGTGTCACAATAATGAGCCATCAGAGTGATATCATTCAAGTAATGGAAATTCTGTTAGGTCATGAATGGTAGAAATGTAGTCCAGCAACAATGTCTAAATGGACAGTGATGAAGGCACCAAAAAAGAATTTCCAGCATGTGAACGCATGAGAGTCATCATGAGATTCCATGGGTCGAAATTTATGTCTGGCTTGCATCCGGAAAGTAGAATTGCCCCCGATGGCTCATTGGAGAAGAAAACGATTGTGGGGTTGCTTCGAGCCAGTTACAATACACCCGGCCACTTGATTTCTGTTATCTCGATATGATGCAAACTCCGCCACGGTCCTGAAACCATGATTACATATTTGTTTGCGATGTGCCTAGATACTCGTCACGAAACAATTCGAATATTGGAGTTGCAGATCCCATCTTCTTCTCCGCTTCATCGATATAGAGACACCGTCTGTCGTGCAATCAAGCAACAATCCGTCCCCCCCACCCCTTCAAACTCATTCATCGCGACAATCATTGTCGGAACGGTACCTCACGGCACCGCCCTTCGAACGCCTCGACCTGCCCCCTCGCCACGACGCCCAATACTACGTCCAACACGAGGGACACGATCGGATCGGTAACGCGAATCTCCACCTCGAAGTCGACGTCGCAGGAGACGTCGACGACGGTATCGCAATCGCGATTGTCGCGACCGTCTTTCGCAAATGTTACCTCCCACCTGCTCCGCAACGAATCGAACGACTTGCTACGTATGCTCTTCGCCTCCACCGTCCACGTATCGTTCTCCCTCCTCCTCCTCCTCGTCGTCGTCGTCGTCGTCCTCCTCCCACCCACATTCGCATCGTCGATCCCGTCGTCATCGTCGTCCTCGGGAATCGGCGACCTCGTCCTAACGCGCGAGACGTATCGTTCTTCGAGGTTCGGGAGCAGTCCTCCTCCTAACGGCGATAACATATTATTCGTCATCGGCAATCCCACATGCAATAACGCATCGTACATCGATCCGCAATCGGATATTCGCAATATCCTCGACTCGTGACAGTGGGGTAAGAAATTGCGATACTCGTTAACGTCGTTGATGATGCGATACAGATGCAGGGGGTGCACCCCGCGGAGGGTGGCGCGATGGACGTGTCGATGAGTATTCGACGACGATGACGTCGATGATGTCGTATCGTTATTCGTCGTACCACCCGCATCGGTCGCGTCGCGATCGTCGTCCCGATGCGACCGCGAGGAGCGACTGCCGTCTGAGATGCCTCGGCATGACGACGTTCGACATAGGAAACGACATTCCATATCATTGGGGGAGAGGCGACGGCCGAAGGAGGAGAAGACGGACATGGTCACGACGAGGGATGGGCTCGTTCGATGATGGCATCGTTGGTGGATGAGACGAAGCGGAATACTCGTCATGATTTTAATGACGAGATTATTTTATAACTCATTTTTCATGGTCTGTCGGTCACACCCACCCTCGAGGTGTAGCAAACTAAGACAGAGGAATCAGTACTACCGACGTCAACTTGACAACCTTAAACTGAGTGCTCTCGTCATCGAACAACAAACACAGATAAAAAAAACATGGCCCGCGCCGCCCTCGTCGGCCTCGTCGTCGTCGCGATCGTCCTCGCGGCGGTCGACAACGCCCGCGCGACGACGTCGACCGCCACCACGACCGCGATCGCCTTTTCTCCCCCCCCCCCCGCATCGTCCGTCCATCGCCAATCGACGCGACGCGCCACCGCCGCGCCACGACGACGACGACGACGACGACCGCACCACGACGGGGGGACGACGACGACGACGAATGTCGTTCGGGGGGGATGGGAGGGAAGGAATGCGGATAATACGCCCGTCGCGGGAAGAGGAGGGATGGGGGGTCGCGTCGACGACGACTACGACATCGACGATCGTCCGCTGTTCTTCGCGAGGGACGACGATTCGAGATACGACGACGAATACGACCGTCGCGATCGCGGCAATCGTCGTAGTCGCGAATCGGAGGGGGGTGAGTACGAATACGACGACGACAGGGGCGACGAATCTTCGCCCTCCTCCTCCTCCTCATCGTCGTATTCGTCGTACTCGTCGATCGACGACAATTGGGGGATAAGTGGCGTCGACGCGCGCGTACTCGAATCGATATTGCGCGATGGGAAATTGGACCAGAGCGACGTGGGGGAGGCTAGGAGGTTGCTCGATGGACCGCGACGACGGGAGGAGATGGATGGGTCATCCGATCGATGGGGTAAGAAGGCAGATAGCGACGATGACGACGACGTGGATGGCGGGGAAAAAAAGAAGGAGTACAATTCCAAATTCGTCGGGGTGAGTCATTCGTCTCTCTTTTTGAAAATCCCTTCTTTGAACGCCGATTCGGACGTGTTCCGTTTCTTACTTATACTCGGAATCCCTTTCATTTTGTTGTCCCTTCGTCCTCCCGACCGACCCCGAACCCGCACCCGCCCCATTCCCCCCCCACCCCCCCCCGACCCTCCTAGACCGTATCCGACAACGCCTTCTGGAACTCGCTAAAGGCCAAGGCCGCCGAACTCCTAGATACGGTGGGAATATACATCGAAAATCGCATCGAGCGGGATTCGGGAATATTGGCCGCCGTTGGCATATTCGCGATCGAACGCATACGTCGCGACGTCACGCGGGCGCTGCCGGCCGCGGGACGAGCGGCGCGGACGTTCCTCCTATCGTCGAATAGCACGTACGCCGAACGACTGGCGGAGGGGGGATCGAATTTATCGTTGCCATCGGAACGATCGCCGTCGTCATCGTCGTCGTCGTCGTCGTTATACCGCGTCGCGACGACGGCGGAGGAGCGACGATACGACGGCATCGTCGAATCCCTCGACGATGACGTCGGATCGCCCGCCGACGAGGTTCGGGAGGTCGTCGAGGCGATACGCGACATACTGTCTGGCAGGGACGTCCCATCGTCATCCTCGTCGTCGTCGTCGTCGGCACGTCGACGTACCGTGCGGTCGTTCGCGCCCGCGGGGACGGCGCAATTGGCCGAGCGTCAGCGCCTCGCATATGGAGCGCGAAAGAAAACGGTGTTGAAACGCGAGCGCGAGGGTCCGGATCGCATGCTCGGTCGGGCCATCGGCTCGGTCTCGGACGCGACGTGGGAATTTCGAAGGGAGATGCAAACGGATGCCGGGAGGGAGGCGGGATATCGCACCCTCGGCGTTCGCAGGGCGTTGGCCGCGGGCGCCACGAGGTTGCTCGAGGCCGGTCGCTTGGGCGGGAGGATGCTTACGTCGTCGTCGAGCGGGGACGATATGAGGAGGAGGAGGAGGTTGATTTCCGGGGGGGGGGATGCCGGCGGAGGAGGAGAAGCCGATCCATCGGGTGTGTTCGATTCGAGCATCGTCGACGTCTCGCCCCTGGAGGAGGAGGAGATGATTGCGAATGTCATGGAGGAGACGAATATGGATTACGCGACCGATGGACTGCTCAGTCCTCAGGGCTTCTTCGAGGAAAAACGGAGACTTATCGCCAGCCTCGAGTCATGTCTCTCGCAGCCGAGCGAAACGTGGCTGACGAAAGATGTGGTCGCTCGGGCCGTGGGGAGCGGTGTCAGCCTAGATGGGACGGTCCTTAGAGATGTCATCGCTACCATGGTAACCCTACGCGACCAACTGCTAAGAGACATCGACGATATAGGTGACGAGCGAGTCGATTTGAAGATAGAATACATACAGGCGGAGCTGCGCAGGATGAAGCAAATGGTTGATTCCGTTGCATCCTTGGCCATTTCAGCGGCGGGAGAATCTGCCGCGAAATTGTTGAAGGAAGAACTGGAGGGTTTCGTCTTGAGTGACTCGCTCGATGATATTATTGAAGTCGAGCTGGAGCGCATGGAGCAGCTTCTGGCGGATATGGTTGTCACGCGTGAGTTGGAGATTCAGCGGTCTCGCAACGAGGGATACGAGGATGTCGCGGTCGAACCGGTCGCGTCAACTAATTTGTTTCGCACGGCTAACGGTCGAAAATCGTCAGTGAGGAATATCCGATTCAACGACGAAACCTTTACAGAGGTTGAAATAGTTTCAGCGCCCGATCGTGCACCATTTTCACAACAGAGCGCATACAGTCGATATGGCCAAGATCCATATCAGACGCCGAGCAGAGTTGAGGTTGTGTCGGAAACAGAATACTCAGAGTACGAGCAGCAATTCAAGTATGCGCAAGGCGATTTTTCTGCAGAAGAGGTGGATGCTAGCGACGGCAACAAGGAGAACGTTGCTTTTGACTTAGTCCTGCGAGTACTGGATGCTGTTTTCTTCATTGGAGAGAAGTTCTTCTTGGTACTACTGCCAGATCTTATGACCCTTAGCGCCAAGGTATCATCTAGGTATGATGAAGCCCAGAACAGAGGGATGGGTTCCACAGGCTGGAGGACGATGAAGAATTTCAAACGAAAAAAATGAGGCGAAAGGGGCAATAATTCCCGTTGCTAGTGTATTGCCAACTGAATCCTGTTTAATATCCAGAGCTGGCCACAGCAATCCCATGCTGTCTGTCCTCTTCACGCTCTGACAAAGCAGTAATTACAAAAATGGAATGATTTGGATGAGGTTGGTTGTATGAGATGGATATGATCAGCTTAATTTGTCATGACTCAGAAGAAGGGGTGTCGGGAGAATGTGCCTCCTGATTCATATGTAGTGAGTTTTTTGGATCGGCCACGGACAGAGAGTGTGCGTTGCGCTTCATTCATCCCTTTCACTACTCCCTAGCTTCAGATGTGGGGTCATTCTGCGATGGAAAAAGAAGAAAAGTCCACTACTTCTGTGTTCGTGTATTCTTAAAGTCCTAATCAATGCCACTGCTGCCAGAAGTGAGATTTTGATTCAGTTGTATATATCATTATCCAGTGGATGGAAAGGGGTAAGATGGCATGGAGATGAAACCCCACATTTGTTAACTTAGTGCTTTTTACTTATGGCATCCCCTTCAAAAAACATTCTTTTTGTGCTGCCAGCGCATACCTAACCTGGGGCACATAATATAGTATTAGGAGAAAGGGCCAAGTGCTTTCCTGTCTGTCACCCATTTTTGATGGGGCGTCCCCCCCTTTTCACAAGTCATTAGGGCTAATCTCAAAAATATTAGAGATGATGAAGAAGTAGAAACTCAATGGTCCAGTTGATGGTATGTGGTAGGATTGATACTGCAGGCAGTTCCAATGGTTAGGGTTGCACGTGATGCCCCGATAGTTAGGGTTTAATGCGATGCCCCGATAGTGAGAGTTACATGCCACTTCCGATGTTAGGGTTGCGTCCGGTTGGGGGGTTGGGTAGTGGTGTAAAAAGGACATGTAAGGCTGTGATTTTTTTAGCTACTACACAAATACACAAATATACAATTCGCATGTGCGAAGCATGTGCAAAGTTTGTTTTTGTTCGCAAGTGTTCTTTTGTGTATTCGCTCCGTAAAATATTGTTTTTTTTTGGTAGTACACAAAAACANGTTTCACTAACCAGTCCCGAGTGGCTTTTACTACATACTATTTAGTCAAAACTGCTAGTGACGGGGCAGTAAAAGTAAAAAAAATGAAGTATAACTTGTTTTACTAAAGCAAATAACAATCTAGGGCTTGACGCCAATGACTTTTTAAACTCCTCCAATTTTGGGGTTCAGAAGCAACTACAAGAAAGACAGACTAGATCTGACACGGAAAGCTAGTCAAGCTGTGATTTTTTTGGCTAGTACACAAATACACAAATATACAATTCGCATGTGCGAAGCATGTGCAAAATTTTTTTTTGCTCGCGAGTGTTCTCTTGTGTATTCGCTCCGTAAAATATTGTTTTTTTAGGTAGTACACAAAAACACATTACAAATTGACCGAAAATTTATTTGTACATTTGGAAAAATTTATTTGTAACACAAATAAAAGTTCCACGGTGTTACAAATAAATTTTTCCAAATGTACAAATAAATTTTAAGCTGTCCACGTGGAGGGTTGCCATCAAGGTACGCCCTCTCTCTCTCTAGAACAAGCATCAACTCATCCGGTTGCCGCTTTGCCCCTACTATCACCTTATTGAGATGGCCCATAATAACCCCCCTTCCGAGGAGACAACAACCTTCTTTGACCTTTACGATTTCTCATCAGAGTTTCTGTCATTCTCGGACGTGTTTACAAATGAGTTTTCTTTTGGTCCTTGCTTTGGTGTGTTCGATTCGTCTTCTCCTACATCATCAGTCGGATCGTCCGATGATGTATCTTGTTCTTATTCTGTGGAGAGTCATGTGCAGTTGCAGAATCGCCATCGCCGGAGGAAAAAATGACGCATGAACCGTGTTTACTTAAAGGAGAGTGTTCTTACTTCTTGCTGGTACCTGAAGTTCCTTTGTCCAGGAACAGTGCGCGATCGTACACATGCACTGTCAAGCTCCAATCGCTTTGGAGAATTTCGGCACTGGTTCTGCATGCCGCTGGCAAAGGTAGAGGAGCTGACATGCATCCTTCGAGTTCCGGGAGGAGTTCGAGGAGCAAGCGGAGCTTTTGGTTATGTCCGCACTCTATCATTTGGGCACCGGAAGCTCATATCGTGCATGTAGGGCTTTGTGCAACATCAGTGTTGCTGAGATTTGCAACTTCTTCGTCCGGTTTCTTAATACGATGGCGAGCATGAAGGACGACTACATCTATTTGCCCCGAAACATCTCAGAATTGAAGCGGGTGTCAAATTTTTACAACCGTGCTGGCTTGCCTGGATGCTGTGGATCAATGGACGTCGTGCATATAAAGTGGTTGGCCTGTCCATCTGGGGATTACAATCGTGCAAAGGGTAAGGAAGGTTACCCAACTCTTGCTTTTCAGTGTATTAGTGACTTCAATCGCAGGGTGCTCGGCATTTATGGTCCACAGTTTGGAACGCGAAATGATAAGGAAATTGTAAAGGTTGATCATAATGTTCATACCATCCGAACCGGTTGGTATAAACATATTTGTTGGAAGTATTACACTGGCGATAGGAGTATTGCAACAACGGTTACCTCCAGTGGCCGACCTCCATTTGTCCACATGTCAACTATACTGCTGCAAGTGTCGAAGGATATTTCTCGTCCAATTTGGAGAGTGTCCGAAAGGATGTCGAGTGCACCTTTGGCATCCTTAAGAAGTGCTGGAAAATATTGAACAATGGATTGTTGCACCGGGATATGAGGACTTGTGAGAAAATATTTGTTGCTTGTTGCTGTCTTCATAATTTTCTCCTCAACATTATAGACAGAAGTTTAGTTCATGTTGGTAGGGGTATTCCTTTTGTCGGGGACGGTATCTGGTTAGACGGTAACACTTCATCTTCTGTAAATCACAACATTGGAGACTCTGCATTGGCTATTCAATTTGGGAAGAGGAGGGCGTTGTTGGCATCTCATCTTCACGTTTTAAAGAAGAGAGGTGTTATTACTTCAGAGACGGATTAGACATTTTAATTGCCTAACAACTTTTGTCGCTAACTACTACTCATTAACACATAGGTACTCTAACTTCCATCATCATTCTCAGATTCAATGGTTTGTTCCACCGCACTCTTCCCTCCCCCCAACATTTTATCGCGCAAGCCGGCCAGGATTTTGTTGTATCCCTCATTTCCGTAAACCAACTTATATACATCTTCGTTATCACTCATCAACTTAATCTTTGTTTGGATATTGTCCACTTCGATCTTCTCTGCCTGGGCATGCATCCCCACCACCCGCGCCTTTTTCATCATGTGACCAACATCCCCATACCTCTCCACTGGTCTCTGGGACCTTGCCTCCACTCGTTCACTTGTGAGCTGCAGCCTAGCTGCTTCCCTCACTGCTACTCGTGTGTGGCCAGCAGGTTGCTCACACGGCCTCGTGCTGATGTCTTTACAGTCCTTGTGGACCAGACAACACAGTAAATACTTGCAGCAATAGTGTGTTAACCACCATGTTGGGCCTATCTCCCTCTGAATGGACAAAGGATCATCGTAGTTTACCCCTTCTTCATTCTGAATCGTTGGCAACGTTGAATGTGATAAGTGCAATACTCAAACGAATAATACGGAGCAAAAAAATTAACAAAAGAACTGTACCGGGTATCTCTCCTTCCAAAGAGAGTGCACGAGAGTCTGTTTCATGTGGCAAAGTTGAATGGATCCGCTCGGCAACTCAGCCAAATTACCAATGCTGGGGATCTTCTTCGAGAAGGACCAAATTTCAGTCAACTCAGACTCATATTTACGCCACAGACTAACTCCTGTATTATCCTTCTTTGCGCCCTTGTACCTCCTGCGGATCGCATCATGAACTGGCTCGTCTTCCTCAAAATGAACATCTTCGATCTCATCAACAAGTGCCATGTACCGTGCAAAAAATACCTCCGCCCTCTTACCTTTCTTCATTGGGTTCATGTTACGTACCGCAGTGCCGGCCTCGACTAAAAGACAAAGCTCCACGGACATGTGATTGTTTTCAGAGATCTTATTTCCCTCCATATAGTGCTCGAGGCATTGGAGAAAAGAATATTTACTCACTTCGTTGTCCGTCGGCGTCATTGGCAAAATATCAGGTATACCACCACCATTGGAGATTCCAGGAGGGCTGGTAATGGTTGGTGTGGTTGACTCGGGCAGACAGATAGTTTTGCCCAAGAATGTACGGTCCTTGTCTTCTCTATTACAAGAAAAATTGTCATCATCACCATTCTTGTCGTAAGGTGACAAAGAGTACGATGATTCTAATGAGAAGGTGGTCATTTTTGCGGACGGTGTTTGGGCGGCCGCTGGGGGGGGCTGGCTTCCACATCCTCTAGACAAGATGCATCGTCATCAGGGTACTCATTGTTATCAGCATCTTCAAGCATGACCTCAGCCATTGGTACAGAAGGATGGGCCATGCGCTCAAGATTCGCAATCGCCCTATTCTTCGCCGCACGGGGAGGGGACTCATGAAGAGCAGGACGAGGTGTTGACTTCGTCTGGCATCCCATTGCCTCAACATGCACAGTGACGGCTGCGGGATGATTTTGACCTACATTCACAGATCGGCGACAACCACGAGAAGATCCCGAGCAGGGTGGGGCAGTCAATGAGGCGTTCGACATGATGAGGGAAACTTTTGGAGATGGGAATTATATGATATTGGAAAATTATTGGTGCATTTGTACCTTTGGGGTCTGTGTGGCAACAAACCCACCTGATACAATACAAATACGCAATAGACACAGTCTCAAAATAAATGTTCCTTGGTGTTCCTTCGTTCATTTGTTTATTTGTGTACTAGCCAAAAAAATCACAGCCTAAATCACATTCGTAGATGTATTTTATTTGACTAAAATTTAGAAATAAGCCGGTGCGTTTTGGTTTCTGCGGATTGTGGATTAGCTGAATTCTAAGATAAGAGATTCTATCAGAGCCTACAAATATTGCATGTTGGAATTTCTTCGGACGACTCGTCATTCGTTCTTCTCATCTTTCAGCAAGCCTTGACCTGGTTACTAAACGATTTTTTTTTTCAGATTTACAAACTTTTGAATACTCTTAGAAATGCGTCCGGCTCCTGCGCCCCACTCAACACTGCCCTTCCATCCACTATGAACATGGGCACTCCGGTGCATTGAAAAGCACGGCCAAACTCTTGCAATTCTTGGCGTACTTCGCTCGTACCCATGTGCTCATTCGACAGGAAATCATAGGATTCTTTGTACCCCGCCTTGGTGGCACATTCCTCCAGCACAGATAACTCACCAAGAGATTTGTTCTCTTCAAAGTATGCCCGAAATATTTGTTGGACAACTTTGTCCTGCAGCTCAGAGCCTCCCACCTATTCAAGCACGAGCATGTTTTGATCAAAAATGGCGAGGTTTGAATAACCAAGGATTGGATATGATCATTATCATTTATTCTCACCTCACGTGCCATCCAGATTAAGCGCTGAACGACAGTTCATTGGAACAAGATGAGACTTGAGGCATAGAGTAGATCAACATGATGAGAATTAGGAAGATGAAGATACTCTTCTTACATGACTGTCGAAAGTATTCCCGACATGCCCGCCATATTCCATTTGAATACCATACTGCCGTGCCACAGCCTTCATTCGTGGGATCATGGTTTCTACCATCGCAGGCCCAAACTTTGCATTGTAGTGTTCCATCTTGTTATGACCCTTTCCCTTGGGTAACTTGGGATCGAGTTCGAACGGACGCCAACGAACGTCGAAAGTCAAATGAGGAAATCGAGTTTCGGCAGCATCGAGGGCGGCTTCGAGGCGGACCTTGCCTATGTAACACCAGGGTCAGATTCTGAGAAAATATTATCCAGCAGTGATATTTGCATTAGATGCACTGAAATCTAATGCCATCAATCATAGTATCAGATTTCAGCACTCACGTGTCCGAGACGACGTCGATTGAAATGACACGGCGGCCTGGCACGTCACCAGCAGCAGATGATGGCAAAGTTGACATTGGATGTGTAAGCGAACGATAGGTGAGCGAAGAAAGGAAGAAGAGGCGGCTGCTGATTCTGGCTGCAGCGGCGACCATGGCCGATGTCGATTGTGTGCGCGCAGACAAAGAAATAACGAATTTTACTCTTCGTCTGGCCATCACCCCATCTCACATTAATTCTTCATTGCTGGGATGCTATGCCCTTCGGAAGCAGAATCAGAGGACAACGATGAGGCCGATGCACCTTTCCTATGCGACGACGAGGATGATGTTCACGAAGCGATCGTTACTCAGTTGATGCAGACAAATGAAGGTCGATTCAGCGAAAACACGGGTCGAGGGCGTTGCTGCGCTCTTTCATTTGCGCTCGCTTCGTTAGCATGGTTGGGTCTTTTCGCATCGGGTTGGTCAACGTTCTCGTGTGATTTAGTCGCCGTTCAGTATCCTGCGGGAGGTGTTCACCTGACAGTTCGGGCAGTTGGAATTTGGAGTTTCCAAAAGGAGGTGTCAGGCGATCCCAAAAGCAACGATGTTAGCGCCAGAGGAAGCTCTATTGTATGCGTTGACTATGGAGCTATACTGGATCAAGAACCTGACTTGAAAAAGTTTCTCCCCTCGAGTAAAACACTACAGGTCTGCTCTATCGTCGCCTGCTCGCTTTACTTTGTTGCGTTTCTTGCGGTTGTCATTTTCCTCTTGATAGTATTGATGGATCCCCAGGCATTGAATCGTATAGACGGAATGAAATATTCATCCCCTGGAGGGATAGCAAGTATAGCAGCAACATCTGCAGCATTTTGCTTTACAGCCGCTGCAGCCATCCATGTAATATCCTTGCAAGGATTAATACACTACAATGACACCAGCACGAATGATCAATCGACAATATGCAATCCAACTTATTCACATTGCTATATTGGGCCGGGCGGGTCATGGGCAGTATTTGCCATTGTTATTGCATTCTTCTGTGGGTTAGTTTTGCTTCTTGCTGCAAATTTTTCTAGATGTATTACAAGGAGGAGCACGGGATTCGGTCGGAGGTATCGTAGGTTGTGATTATATTGACAGGGACAATTAATAAAAAGCACATGTAATTCCTTTGATGGATGTCGTGAAAATGCTCACGAGGGTTTACGCTTTATTTTACAACGACCCTTCGTTGTGTGGAACACTGTGTGATCTAGGAAAAGGGGACGTCTTCGTCAAGCGTTCCTGTTCTTTCTTAGTATTGTACTTAATCGTTTTGTTTGCCATACACTCTCAGTAAAGGAGTAGTACAACGTTACGAATAACTACCTCAGAACATAAGGCATTGTGCCGCCTTAACTTTTAGTTTTCATCTGTATCTGTACTACTGGCCTCGGTGTCAGAGTCCCCAATTGTTATAACATCATCATCTGAGCTATCACTTTGATTTCCGACCTTCCGTTTGCCCCCAACGACAAGAGAGCCACCAATTTGAACCTTACCTTCAGCTTCTTTTGGTGGCAGCACAAAATTACTCCGTTGTTCAGCCCAAACATGGTAGTCTTCATTATTGGTGCCATGTAGACTGCCCATAGATGTCAGAGTAAAGTCAAGAAGGTAAGAGTCGCCAATCATTCGATCAAGTCGATCGAAATGTCTTTCTGCATAAGGCCATATTCCTGCCAAAATTTCTGGAATGCCCTCATATGATGTCGCTAGCTTTGCTGCAGGTATCATTGAAACAACTGCCTGTACAACTAACATAGCTATGTGGGAGTTCCGCGCTCTAGTATTCCATTCTCTACAGTATTTAAGCATTTGCGTAAGACGGTCATTAGACCATTTCGCCACGTGCTGTTGAAGTGTCTCGATGGATCGTCCGTTCTTAGCATCTTTCTCTACAATTTCAATAAGAACCTATACACGCAAAAGCAGTGTTAAGAAATAACAGCATATGACGTGCACGAACCAAAAAGCTTCGTACTCACCCTCAAAACTTGATTGGGCTTATCCAACTCCAATGCAACGTCTAGAGCTTGTTCATAGTTCTTTCGTCGTAAATGATTTGAAAGTTGCTGCTCCATCATGATGTTATATTCTTCTACCTCTCTCACTGCATCATCTCTTTCCTTCGTCGTATCCCGCCATACAGCGATTTTCGAGTCGGCCCCTCCACTGAAAAGAGCAGTACCGCAAGGAGACAGATCTAGTGCCCATACTTTATCTGCATGGCCGTCCATAGTACTTTCACATTCATTCGATCGAATGGTCCATAGCTTAATCAAGCCATCTGATCCCGAGGAGAACATCTGGGAGACAGGGACACAGTAATTGATTACTTCACATGTAAACATGCTTGAAAGAAACAACGCCAAATGTCGACGGCCTTACCTGCAATCCACTCCCGAGAAAACGAACTCTGAGAACTCCAGCCATATGACCCTGAAACGTGCGGATACAATTACAATCGGCCGATGACCATAACTTTACTGTGCGATCGCCACTTGCTGTTGCGACAAGTCGATCGTGAGGGGCGAATTGACAATCCCACACCCCTCTCTTGTGACCCTTCAGGGTCCCATGTAAGGCAAGATCGGTAGATCTCCATAGTTTAACTTGCTTATCTTGTGATCCCGTAGCGATAAGCGAGTCATTTGGTGCCACAGAGACGATGTTGATATCCTATTAGCAGTGCAAGAAAGCCAGTTTGTTAGAAAAAAATTAGATTTGCAGCTGTTATCGAGCATTCAGCAATATACTTGATAGCACTCACCTTTTCGTGGGCACGGGCGCTCAACCTCGCATTAAGTGGATGCTCTTGACCCCCTCCATCCACCAAGCGATTGAGCATAGCGGAGCCCGGCAGAGGCCAGACCTTTAAAGTTCGATCCTTGCTTGCGGTTACAGCAAATGCACCGGCCCCATTATTGGCAGCCTTGCCGCCAACATCGTAGCAGCCAATCTTTCTCGATAGCGCTACTGATCCTATGGCTTCGGTGTGTCCAGTGGCCATGGCCAAACATTTCCTCGATGGTATATGCCACAGTCTCATGGTTTTGTCCTTGCTGGCTGTTACGAGGTAGCGACCGCAAGGACTAGCGTCAATGGATAAAACAATGGCTGCGTGGCCATCAAGCAAGCCCCTGGGAGTGAGTGCAGTATGATCTTGCTTCCCGTTCTCAATTCCATCCTCTTCCGCTACCCCAAGACCGAAGATTCGAACCTGGGAGCTGTTCGTTGCAACGGCTACGGTGTGCTTGTCGTTGTTCTCTGAATCACAAGAGAGCGGAATAACAGAGAGATCAAGAATTTCACCGTTGTGACCAACTATCGAGCGGTCTGTAACAAATTCGAGTGCACTTCCATCTTTCGCCCACTGCACAAGCATGAAGGCCATGTTGTGCTCGGCGTCAATTGCCACTAGCATCGGACTCAAGTGCGTTGTGAACAAGCCAGTTAAGTGGAGTGATGTGTATCCACCATTTTCTTCGCCAAACGACTCTCCTTTACTTTGTGCAGCTATAAGAGACAAGTCCGATATGGAATTTTGAATCCCTCCATCTCCATCACTCGGAGTTGCCTTCCAGAGACGAACAACACCCTTTGTACCACACGTAGCCAGGACGACATCCTTCTTATCAAGTATCTCCTTTTCTCTTTTTGTCTCTGATGAAGGGCGAAACTTGCGTGACACCAAGATCATGCTTTCAACTTGCTCATATACGGGCAAAGTCCTGATTCTGCAATAGGAGACTTTTATTGTAGAGACTTGTCGCTGCTGGTTGTCATCGCCTCCACCAGTTTTCTTCTTTTTGCGCTTCGGTCCATGATTATTCGTCATTTCTTCCTCGGATATCAACCATGTGTTGATCACCGAATCGCGACCAGATGAGAAGAAGTACCCCCCGCCGTGTCTACGAATGGCACTCGATGAAGAAGCGGTGGGTCCGCCACCAATATTGTTGATCGCCCCGACCTCGGGGGTCCATGCGACTGACGTCACCGCACTTAGATGATCCCTCAGCACCGCCACTGGCAGCGAGGCCGTCTTAGTATCATGAGCATTCAGCAGCAGATCATGTATGGATATCGATCCGTCCTCCCTCCCGATGGCCAAAATGAGCGATGTCGTCGTGGCCCTCCATTCGAGGCACGTGACCGCGTATCGTCCCCTGCCACTGCCACCACCGCCACCCGAGGACGTGGGGTGCAATGCGTGCGTTGCATATCCGTTCCTGACATCCCATACCTTGACGAGACCATCGACGGATCCGGTGGCGAAGAATATACCCGACGGATGAAAGGCGACCTTGGTCACGGGGAGCGAATGTCCCGACTTGCCGAAGGAGAATGTCACCTTCGCAGGATCGGTGATGGATGTGACACTCTCAACGAGAGTATCATCGTTATTATCCTTCATCCCATCTTTATTCTTTTGATTTTTCTCACCTCCCTTCTTCCTCTTGGAATTCTCCTCCTCCTGGGCGGCGGCGGCAGGAACGGCAAGACTGTATTTCCTGACCAAATGCGATCGAGTCACTGCAATCAAATCCACATTGTTCGGAGACAGTGCAAACGCCGTGATTGCCTCGGCGTCCATCACCTCGTCGTCGTCGTCTTCGTCATCCTCGTCGTTTTCATTGTAATCTTCCGACTGGAAAAGCTTCCCCTTGCGCACCGTCCTCAACAACAGGCCGGTGGATGCCTCAATTATGGATACGTCCCCACCGCGTTGGGCGAGAATGAAGTGATACCGCGACGACGAATGCGACGACGTCTGTTCATCATCTCCAGTTGCGGAGGTAGCGAGGGAAGCGGTCATCATCGTCGTGGATGGCGCATGAGAGAAGGCAACGGTCCCACCGGCGTAGCATGGACTGTGGGTCGTGAGGGCGGTCCAGCTTTTGGAGATTTGCCCCCCCCCCGGCGGAGCCGTGGAGGAGTCCGGCGCGCTGTCGTGATTACTCGAGTTCGACGCATCGTCCTGGTCATCGCTATCGGTACCGTCCCCAATGATGCTGCCCTCCTCGTCTCTATCGTTCGTGGTATTTTTCATCGCGGATCGAATTGAACAAGATGATGCTTTTGTGGAAGCCCTTTTTGCCCAGACCAGAGTTGATTGGACAAGAGAATCATCTTGTGATTTTGGCGGGCTACGATACGATCTCCCTACATACCTAAATAACGTAAATATTGTATTTACCTAGTATTGCACCGATCGGACTCACACACAATACCTGTTGTGGATCTGTCTATGGTGGATGGCGTCAGCGCAAAACACCAAGTGAAACTGTCATTTAGCTGGTCGATGCGCTGCGAAAGAAACCGACCACGCGACCACCCCGAGGACCATCGATGAACTGACTTCAACATATTATGATGAATCTGCTCGGCTATCTATCGGCATCGTGCCTCGTTCACGGGGTCTCCTCATTCATGATGGCGTCGCATTCGTCGGCGGCGTCGTGTCTAAGGGCGTTGCCAGACATTCATCAAGTAGGTGTCGCCGACAATGAATTCTATCGGTTCCAAATCCAAGTCGCAACAAAAATCACTCGTCTCACTTTTGAACTCCTTCATCTGCTTCGTTTTGCTTGTTCTTGTTTAGGTTTCTACTGACACGTTCATGAAGCAATTGGGACACGCTTCTCAAATAATACCGCTTCTCCACCCCCAGGAGGATGGCAAAACACTGTCGGACGAAGAAACCTCTGCGCTGTCGGCGGTGTTATCCCGTCAATTCAGTCACTCGGATGGTATTCGTGGATTCTTCGCGGTCTATCTGACTTCCCCGGAATCCCTCACGGTGGACGAAGTCCCGACTGTATTGGCCGAGGCGGTCAAGAATTCCGATAAGAAAGTCATGGTTCCGCTAGCTTGCATGAATGCAGTCATGCCGACTGCGATGTCGTCAATTCACGAAGATGCGGAGCTCAAAGAATGTGCATCGAAGACAGCCGTTAATGGAATGAAGATACTTCGCTTGCTGAAAGACGACGATGATGTCGCAATGAACTGTAAGGCCATCGTGAGTGTTTGCCAGGGCACTAGAGATGGGGACGAAGACCTGATCGAAGTAAGTGTAATCGGGGGCATACCTTCGCCCCAGTGCCTTTCGTATTACAGAATCTAACTTTTCGACCCGTCTTCCGCATACTCGCATCATCAGTACTGGAAACGATTCTTTGACAGCTACAAATATGCTGACAAGCAGAAGGAAGACATCGCTTTGATGGTATCAGAGTTTTGCCGATGATCATGACGTTTGGATCAAGTGATATTGTTAGTACTCGCATTGATAATTTTTAAGCATCGATAGCTACATTGTACAACATACGCTCTTTCATTCTCTCGATTGCAGCCTTATAACGCAACGGCCTAAATGGTTAGGATGTTGACGGACCCATCCGAATCGAGGCGTACGATCTGACCCTCGCAAATCTCCTTCACCTCGTCGCATCTGTACTTTCCATTCCGGCTGGTCCTCGGTATGTCCATACCCCTCCTATTATCGAAGTGTTCCGGTCCCGGGCAGTACTCGTTCCCAGTACCGCGTATCCACCGTCCCAATGTCGAATCGAGGGCGAGGAATTTGCCACCGCACATAATACGGATTTCGTCCTCGGGCGTATGTCCCACCGCGATCCTGTCTATGCCATCCATCGTCTCGAGCATATCGTACAGCGCATTGCAAACGTCGTCGTCATCGGTAGGATCGTCCTCGTACGTGCCGTGACTTTCCCAATTCTTATAACCCGGATGATTCCCGCGATATGTCAATAATTCGTACACGACACTTCCCATGTGATCATCGTCGTCATCGTCCGCGCTCTTCGATGTGCCCCTAAGGAAATCATACAACCTCCCCTCGTTGCTATTATCCCACCAGGCCGAGTTGATAGCATCGACGCCCGCCGTGCCATTCGGAAAATGCTTCCTACCGATCCAATCGCTCACCCCCCCGTGCACGAATAGCGTATTCACGCCACCCCCCGCAAGATGTACGATTGGTCTCGTTTCCAACCACGATCCGAGTTTCGTTCCCGACCTGTAAGCGTCGAGGTACGCTGCCTGGTATTCCTCGAGCCTCTCCCTGGCGAGGGGACGGTGTTCCGGGGGCATGATGTCCGTGATGGCGTACCGTATGCGATCGTGATTCGCGATGTGTTGGGGTAGGGACGGCACGACCCTGACCGCGGAGTGCGCGCGATGCGCGTATACTTCCATGTTGGCCTCGTACAGCAGATCGAGGACCAGGTCGTCCTTGTCGTCAAGGGCGCGCGATCCACCGCCGGACAATGACGACGACGACGTCGTCGTCGTCGTCGAGGATGGATCGTCGCGTCCGTCGGCGGTTTCATCATCATCGTCAACGACGACGACGACGTCGCCGCCGACGATGTAATTGTGATAATCGCCCGGGTGTACCGTCGCGTACGAATACGCGCTGTACCTATCGACGGGTGATATCCTGCCATCCCGATCGCGCAATAATTCCAATTCGTGATTCCCCAATATCGCGTGTACGTTATTCGGGAAGTACATCGTCAAATGTCGAACGAATTCGACCGTCTGCTTCGCGGTAGGTCCCTTGTCGATGTAATCCCCCATGAATACCAACGTCGACGTATCGTCTGTCCATGTCCACCTCGATGGATCGTTGAGTTTTTGGTAAAGCGGCACGGAGGGGGAGGACGACGACGACGACGAGGAGGACGGCGATTCGTCGAGGAGGAGATTATCGATGAGGCCCGTTCGATTGACCCACGATATGGCACATATCGCGTCTCCGTGTATGTCGCCGATGACGTACACCGACGACGAGGACGACGGGGGGGTCGTCGGGGGGGTCGTCGGGGGACCGGAGGAGGCGTCGCACCCCCCGTCACGACGATCGCTATTTCCGCCGCCGTCGCCGCCGTCGCCGCCCACCGTCTCCCCCGAGAATGATGGACACTCCCCCCCCCGGTCGCGTCGTGAGTCGACGGCCTCGTCCGCAATCGCGACCGTCGTCGTCGATAGTAGGAACGCGAGCAGTAGCAACGGAAGGAGCATCTCTCAACACAAATAAAATATTCATCACCGGTGGTCTGTCCCTCGCCACACTCACCAAATAACCCTCGAATCGATGATTGGAGTAGTAGTACCAGTCAAAAACTATAAGAGGTACCAAATATGTCAGTTATGACGCAC